>PVJX010042561.1:0-14106 GCA_004027295.1 Dolichotis patagonum | reverse complement strand
CTCTTCTTGTTTGCCAGCCTGTGCACCACAAGGGGCTGGGGTCTGGCTGTCCCCCTGCCAGTAGTGGCCTGTGTGTGGTGCTGGTTCATAGGGAGGGCTTGCTTCTTGGTGAGACCTTGTCTCCCCCCCACCTTGGTGTGAGAATGACACTGACTCATGGGAAAGGCTTGGGTCTGGCTTTGACTGATTTATATCTAATTCACAGGTAGTACAATATTATCTTACATCTTATGGTCTTCAGTATTCTGAGTCCATTTAAAATGTATCACCACATTCTTTGTATGCAACCAAATAGCATTTCCCACAATTTATTAATGGAGAGATCATTAATAGAATATATGTTGCTATGGTCTCAGAAAATAGGACGAGAGTGAAAGGACAAGGAAGAAGGAGAAAACTGGGCATCATGTGTTGTAAAAAGAGTTTGTATTGAGGTCAAATAGACTAGATATCCTGGTTTCTGGTTCTAGTGCTACCACTAAACAAGTTATCCTGGGTGGATCATATAATTTCTCCAGGAAAGCCAGGCACAGTGGCACATGCCTGTAATCTCAGCACTTGGGAGGTTGAGGCAAGAGGATCGCTGCACTTTAGATGCTAACCTGGGATACATAGTGAGTTCAAGGCCAGCCTGAACTACATAGTGAGAACTTGTCTTAAAAAAAATTTCTCCAGGCAACAAAAGTAGCCTCTAAGATTTCTTTCAATCCTAACTTCACATAGAGTTTCTTCAGTACTTATGCAATTAATTTTTCAAAAACTCTATTTTTAATAACTTCATAAAGTAATTATTAATAACTCAAAGATAATGTGTTTATTGCTCCTTTCTAGATCCTGGAAATACTGTACATTTATATGGAAATTGATTGCACCTCTTTGGGAGAGGAAAGTAGATATTTAACTGCAGAGCATCGTTCATTCTTAACACCTGTGACCTTTTTTTGAGTGGAATTGGGCACATATGTATTTGGGGCTTGCAATTGTATAAGGGTCTTGAGTACAAGAAACTATAGTATGATGCTAGACTAAAATTCTAAGACCTAGGTTCTGGCCCTTACTATAGCTTCTCCTGGACATTCTGGTTCTAGTGCTGCCACTAAATGCTGGACATATGGTTTTGGCTAACTTGTTAGATCCCTGCTAAGTGCAGCACCTCACCCCCACCTGTATTCTAAGATTCCTTAAGCCCAAAGGTCCATAGACTTCAAAGAAGAAACAAGCCTCCAACTGCAGGAAAGGAGGAAGATACCTAAGGAAAAAGAACTAATAGGTACTCAAACTTAGCCAAGATGCCCCTCCAACCTTCCTGGCCTCCAGCCTTCCTGACATGCCAACTGCTTTTTTTCTTTTACTGCAGACTGGGTTTCTCTGTGAAAAAGAAAACGTGGCTTCCCACAGCTCTAGATAGTTATATTAATTTATTCAGTCAATTCACGTTGCTTTTGAGCCTAACTGGATGGCAGGTAATATTCTAGGCACTGCAACATATTGACAAGGAGAAAGTCTGCAGGAAGCTCATGTTCCAGTGGAATGGATAGAGCCACACAATAAACAGATACACAAATAGCATGGTAAGTGGTAGTAACTGCTATGGAGAAAAGTAACCTACCTACAAAATCAGGGAGTGCCAGGCAGTGGTGGTGATGGCAGAGGTGGTGTGTATTATTTTACACAAGCCAATGAAGGGATATTTGGTAATTTTGTGTGTGTGTGTGGCACTGGGGATCAAACTCACAACCTTGCACTTGTCAAACAGGCACATATGCCACTAAGCTAAATCCCCAGCCCTATTTGGTGATATTTTAACAAGCGTAAAGGTTTGGAAAGAAGTAATATATGTACTTGGTAGAAGGGCAACCACAAAGATGCTGACATGGGAATGTGTGTGACATGTTTATAGACAATCAATGGAGCCACTACTAGAGTAGGAAGAGGGGAAGGATGAGGTATTGAGAGGTAAGAACATAAATGAAGCCATAGCCCTGCCATATAGGCCCAGGATAGTTGGTAGGATCTAGACTTTTACTTTGAGGTGATGGGTCATTGGAAAACACTGAGCTGAAAAATAACAGGATCTGACTTGTATTTCAGTAGAAACACTGGCTAATAAGTGCAGGAAGGCAAGAGTGAAGGCAGGGATACTACTGACAATGCTATTTGGATAATTATTATAAGAGATAAAGGAGTTTGGATCTTGTGGTAAAGTTGATGTAAAACTACCATACACCAAATATATTTTGAAAGTCAGTATCATTATAAGGTGAAGTATTCCATATGGAGGTATAAGAGGAAAATGGAATCAAAGATAGCCTAAGATAAGTAGAGGATATAAGAGATATTCTGGAGCTCTGGCGCTCTCAAAACTTCACAGATTAGAGGTCTAGGAACAAATCTCCAATGATGTTTGAAAAGGAACAGCCAGCAAGATAGGAAGGGAACCAAGAGACAGTGGTGTGCCAGAAGCCACCTGGAGAAAGAGGAGAAAAAAGTGATCAATGCGTCAAATACTTCTGAATGACAAAAATGAAGCTTGAGAATTGACCATGGTGTATACCCATAGAAGGACATAGGTGACCTTGACAGGAGTCATTTTAGTGCAACAGTGGAGACAAATACTCTAAAAGCGTGTGTCACTCAAGATGCACTCAATTCTCATTTCCAGTTTTAAAAATTTCAAAGACAAGCTGTAGTTAACTTGTTTCTGTCTGGGAACCCCTCTTTAGACTGAGCGGTTGTGTCCCTGGTGAAGGACAATTTAATGCTCAGTAGTAGATTCATCAACAGTGGGGCATCTTGGAATGCCTAAACTACAGGCATTACTGAGATACATATGTAAATGGAGAAAAGGGCAGTTCTTAGGAGGAAGATGAGATCATCATGGATCTTCTCTACACTGGATCTGTTACCTAATTTTCAATCATTAAAAGGGGTTGAAAGTCCTAGTTTCACGGAAGTAATTTCAGAATCAATCAGATTAAATGAAAGAATGTGGTCAGTGGACTTTGCACATACTGTAATTTCAATATAAGCCTAATAGGCTATCGTGACAAACATGAAGATTACTATTATGCTTCTGAAATGGAGGTCTGCTCTAGGTGGCACCTTTCCAGCCTCACTCTGTGGTATACTCTGCCCTGTGAAGAAGTTGTGGGCATTTATACAAAAAATAAGTGACTCTGGATATTCTGACTAGTATAAGAACAACACATTTTTTTCCTCCCACATTTCCATTTTGTGAACTCTAGAAAAAGCTGCTGCTAATATCTCATAAAACAAGGCAGATAAAGGTTTCCCAAGAAAAGCTAAAAAGGTATAGCAATATGTAGCTCAAAAGAAAAATAAGAAATCATTGCCAAAGAGAGAAAGGAAAGAGACAAGTAAAAACGTTTCCTTTATTTTTTTTTTCTCATGCTTGCATAACCTTGGGGATTTAAACTTGTTCTTTCTTTCAGTTCTCACACACCATTTTAAATTTGAAGTATTTTAAAAATAAAAATAGATCTTGAAGAACTCTAACCTCAAATGAGTTCAATGATTTCTTGGCTTCTTGTTAGATATTTAAGAAGGTTTATTAACTCTTTGACTAAAATAAGTACTATTTGAAGAAAGGTCTGAGGGAATTTTGTTCCTAGCCACAAAAAATGAAAAATTTTAAGACCAGTTTGACTTGAGTTGAAGATGTCCTACTTATTTTATACCAACTGAAGAATTCTTTGATAAATATCAGAGCATGACTATATTACTTTTTTCTATGACAGCCTTATCTTCAAAATGAATCATGTAAATCAAGATAAAATATGTTGAAGTTTTTGAATCTCAACATAGGTTGAGTTTGTATTGTTAGACTTTCTTCTCATTTGTGTTTACTCTATGATGATGTTTATTTGTGTATCAGAAATGCTTATGATAGGAAAGATGGATAAATTCTCATAATCTTTCTCTATAATTCTTACACAGAGGCTACAGGTTCCACTTACACCACTGAAAGAACCAGTTCACCTTACTACATTATATGCTTTGATGATTCAACATTTCCTGTAACTCTCCAGATGAAACTGTCTAGAAGACATAGTTGTGTTCACCAAACATACTATATGCACTACTACATTTCCCAGCATCCTTAATCTTAGGTGAAGCTATGTTACTAGTTTTGGTCAATGAGCTGTAAGTAAAAGTAACATGGTACTAAGGAGTGGGTATAGATTTTCTGACTTATGCTGCTTTGAAAATCTTGAATCTCGAAAGCAGGATAATTATTCTAAAGAGTTCTCCAAACTTTACAGATTGGAGGTCGGGAACAAATCTCCCAGATCATATATTACAGTTTCATACATTACAGGAGCAAAAATATAAACAGTTGTCATACTAACACATGAGATTGCGGGGGTTAATTTATTATCATAGCATATTTTAGTTAATACGGACAAATACACACAATGTACTTTCAACATTTTCCCTGTGATATAAATGAGGGTGTTGTCATTGTTGTTGTTTTGTTTTTGTTTTGCTTTTGGTTTATGCAGTTAAAGAAACCTAAGCACATACACTAAGGTTACTGCAGTGTGCTTTAACTCGCTTTCTTGCTATCGCTTGCCTCTGCCCACTGCAATCCAAACTTCAAGTTTCTGCGAGGCGACCTTCAAAAAACTGTAGATAGATCATTTACCTGTTCTCCACCGTTAACTGTACGAGATGAACTCAATGTCTTTCCTAACTCTGCTGCCTTTGTCTCCCTTACCAGCCTTTCTCTAGGGACACAGTGCTGCTTTAAATTTCTCCAGCGCATTCTACAGTTTCTGTGCTCTGAGGATCTGGCCATGCTATTCTGTATGCTAGGAGGGACATTCTCTTTGCCTGTTTCTGCCTATTAACATCCTGTTCCTATAAAATCAGTCTTCAATGATAGCTAGGTCTCTTCTCTAGTTTCCTAACCTGTTATTTGTGATTTTTTATCTACGTCCTCATTTCTACTGTTTAAACCTTTTCCCTTTAATTTTAGGCTTTGATACCTAGTTATTTTTCTTTGTCTAGGCTTTTTGAGATAAACACCAAAGGTACATTAGTCACTTTATCTCTTGGCTTTTGGCAGTTGTTAATGTAGTGCACTGCACAGGGTTAAGGTTAACATGAGATTTTGTGTTGGCTCTTATTTCTACAAAGCGTCAGTAACTCCTGCTGCCCTGATTAGGCTCTGACCAACAGACAGAAGTAAATGAGGTACAATGCGAGAGAGAGGCTGGGCAGAAGTTCTTCTACTCTGGGTTTACATCTCAATTCCCACACTTACTAACTATATGATTGCTTAACTATGGTGAACCTCGTTTTCTTCTCATATGTTAAGAATGATAATATTTAATTTTCAAGACACTTGGTATGGGACACTGGGGAGCCAAGGAAGAAAATAATAACATTTCTCTTCCCTACTAGTTACTCAGAGATCGGGAAAAACTGAACGTGTGTGTGTGTGTGTGTGTGTGTGTGTGTGTGTATTCGTGTGCGCATGTGCACTGGGAATCGAACCTGGGGCTTTTTGCATGTAAGTCAAGCGCTCTGCTGCTGAGCCGCATTTCCAGCCTCAGAAACAGAACTCTTGACATGAGTTACTTAAAGATTAACCTGTTGGTAAAGATGGAATTTTGCTTTTTTCAAGATGTTTTTATGGAGGTATCATATTTGTACATTTATAAGAAAAATTATCAACATGCATTTAAATTATATACGTCATTTGAGGGAACAAGCTTATTTTTAATAATTTTCCTAACAATGGATCAATTATGCCAATTCTAAATTCAAATTCAACTAAATTCATTTTGGGTAAGAAATCAGTAACTTTACAAAAAAAAATTTCTTCCCAAGAACACAGCATACTTCTGTGTTTATTTAAGTCGTTAATGTATTAAAATAATCTTAAATGTTTTTCTTTGTATACTTTTCCTTTTATGAGGATCTTTCTTTGTAGTTCAAGCTGGCCCTAAACTATACAGCCTGGCTGACCTCGGACCTGTGCCTCAGCCTTCTGCGTGCTGGGATTACAGGCGTGTGCCACCACACCTAGCTTTTATTTTATTTTTAGAAAGTTTTTTAAAAGTACAGTTTTTGTCACTTGAAAGTGGAGTTTAAAAATCACAAACTATCTGGTATACTCTATGAATTATGAATACGTGAGACACTGCTAGCTCTAGATTTTTTTCAAAATTTCTTTTCCTTGCAGATATTAATGGCTACCGAATGCATATTTTATGAAGAATTGGTATGATGATCTGACTGTGAACTAACTTTTATGATATCCTGATTCTGAAAGTTTTAAAACATAAAGATATTTTAAAATTGAAAGTGGAATATTCACTTCCTGACTATAGTAGAATTGTTGGGAGGCAATTTTTATAAGGGTTGGAAATTTATGGTGCTCCAAGTGTAGATGCTACTAATGTGATGTGTTTCTTGCTGTGTGAAAATTTAGAAAAATTTATCAAGAACTATGGAATATCATTAAATATAATTAAGATATATTAAATATCGCTAAAATCTCACAGGCAGAAACCTTTAAACTATATCCTCTAAATTACAAATTATGATGGAAAGATAATTTTTTTAAAAAAACAACTACTTAGGATTTAAAAACCATAGTAAAAACAACAGTCTTCTAAATAATGAATGTGGAAAATGTAAACTCCTGTGGTGAATTCCCATACAGAAGTTGTATGATTTCTTAATCAACATTTATATGTATATAACCAGTATCAGATAGGCTTCAGTAACAATTGCAAAGTACTTGTGCTTTTACACAACAAAAGGCTGTTTCCACCTCAAGCTATATGCCCAAGGTAGGTGATAATAAAATTTATCATAGTCGTTGTGGGATCTAAGCTACTGGAGACCTCAGTTCAGCATGGTTCTGTGGTAATAAAGGTGTGTGTTAAGGCAGGAATCAAAAGCACATGGATTCTTACATAGACACCTAGAGTTTCTGCTCAGAATGATCTAATTCACTTTGACTCATAGATTTCTTTCATCCCCCAAAGCAAGTTATATGGCCACACTTGCTTCAAAGCACGAGAGGAAGTACATGCTGCTGTGTGTGAGGAGACATTAGAAATACGTGTGCTCCCATTGAGTGCACTATGCAAAAGAAAGCACAGGGTTGCTGTGAGGAGACCATCCGGAGCCTCATCTGCCTCTATATCACTTTCACAGCTGGCTCAGAAATGACTTCTTGTCTGTCATCAGATGATAAGTGGAGCTGATAAGACACTGCCAACCCTATGCTCATAGGTAAGGGATTAGGTTCTGGTTGTCTGAGTATCTAGGCCAGCTTGCTCTATGTATAGATTTGTTGGAAATTGTCCCTGAGTTCTTACATCCTAGGCAATACAGCTTAGGTGGATGGTCAAGTAGGGTTATAAAATTATAGGGAATCATATTGGAACTATAGCTGTGGAGATCAATTGTTAAAAAAGGAGTTAGTGGGGTGTCATATTTGATCTGTAGCCGAAGGGACTGTGTTAAAAGACCATCAGACTTGGGTTGGAACAGGAAGTAAGGAATCATATAAAAACTCCAGGGGCTTGACTTTAGAGACCTGTAGAATCCAGGGAAAGTTGGGCTCCCCTGGGGCACAAAAAGTCCAGAAACAATGAAAAAACAGTGCAAGTGGGAGCCAGAAAAGACCAGCATATGGAATAGGCTAGATTCAGGAGGCTGACTGCTTTCTACAGCCTCAAGTCTCAAGGTCCTTGTGGGAACATGTCCTGCATGAAGCCATCTATTAGAGAGAAAATTTCAGCATCTCTTCCACAGATCAACAGTACTTAGAGTCAAAGACCAGTAGAGATGCAGAGTGAGGTACTGCAAGTGAGATCAGTGGCCCCTTCTAAGCAAGAATGAAGAGTTTACTTTCAATTCAGTGTTGGCTGAGATTCTGATTGGGACAACAGACATAAAACAAGTACTTGCAGTACTACAAGGTAAATGAAATACGAGGTACAAGATATTGTGGAAATTCAGTGGAGGAACATTTGGATGGGGATGTGTGATGGGAAGATTGTTCAGAGATTACTTCCTGGGGGAAATAAGACTTGTCTTAAGGAAAATACAAATTATGACATAGAATTTCATTGTAGATACAAGGCAGCTCATGTATAAGGAATAAGGTAGTAGAGTGAAAATCAGTTAGCATGAGTCAGGGAGTGTGTTTATTGAAGCACAAGCTGTTCCCTGCAACTGGAGCTAATACAAATCAAGAAGAAGTAGGAATTAAGCTGGAGAAACAAAGCAGGGACCATGAAATGTCTCTGACACCATGCAAAAGAATTTAGATGTTTTCCTATTTTCTTAGTCCATTCTGACTACTGCAAGATACTACCTTACATTGGGTAACTTATAAATAATAGAAATTTATTTCTCACAGTTCTGGAGGCTGGTAAGTCCAAAGTCAACAGTATGAATATACCTGCTATCTGATGTTTGTTGCTTTATTGATAGTATCCCTGGATATATCTCATGTAGTAGGAGGAGGCAAGGGGCAAGGGTGTTCCTTCCCACCTCTTTTATAAGGGCACCATTCTCATTATGAAGGTAGAACCTTCGTGATTTAATCTCTTCCCTAAAAGCCTCCCATCTTAACACTCTAGAGTCAGGTTTCAGTTTCAGTAAGCATTTTGGAGGGAATGTTCAAACCATCGTGACTATAGTTCAGAGAGCACTGAACAGGTAAACCTTGTATAGGTTACTTGGCCAGCACACATAATTTTTAAAAATTGAAAAAACCGTTTAAGAAGTTGGAAGTTTCACATATCAAAAAAAAATCTTAGAACTCTGATATTTATAAACAATAAGAAGATGTAGCAATCTTGGACCTATACTCGAGTGTGATAACAATTACCTAGAGGTAATCATTAGCTGTCCTCTCTGGAAAGGGCAGATCCACTTTCAGTTCCTACAGCCTCCACTGCTCTTACTGATCCACCTCTTCTTTATCTCTATTTATTTATGTCGCCCTTATGAGGGAGACAGTGGCTTGAAAGGATCCAGATACTTGCATTCAAAACTTGATCCGCCCCAACATGCTGCATGCCCATGAGTAGGTCATTTGGTTCTTCTTGTCTTTAGGTTTTCTCAGCTTTTAAATCTAGATTAGTTTATCTTAAGGGATTTTCCTGCTTCATCCTAGGATTATTCCATTCTACATAAAATGGTGATTAAAACTCCTATATGAATTTGTAGTTTAAAATTTTTTCATGAATATTTTTCACAGTCCATTTGCGATAATATATTATGTCCTTGATTGAGCTGGTGAATAAAGCCCAAAGAAACAAATCCTTTGCTCTTTTCTACATACTGTTCCGCGATGATGTACTATGTACTTCAGTTGTACTTCAATTTTCTTCTTGCTCACATTCTTCAGGGCTGGTGCCCAATGATTAAAATAATGTAATGTAACCAACTAGTACGTAAGAGGTAAAAAGTGTGAAAAGCACCTTCAAGACAATTGGACAGATTCTGTATTTTTTTTTAAAAGTTGGTCTTATACAATTTTTAATCTTCATCCTTTTTTATTAGTAATACATATTAACTATACAAAACAATGGGTTTCACTGTGACATTTTCTTATATGCATAAGCATACTTTGATCCTACACATGAAATTTTGGCATCCTGGGCAAAGAAGGAGATAAGGTCATAAGATTTTCACTCACCTATTTTCAGGCAATTTATTCAAGCTTGAAATCTTTGAAGCTACTTTGTAGTCAGGTCTAAACAACTTTTTAATCCCCAGATGCAATAAAGTCCAGAGTAGTTAGAGCATGCATATGCAGGGAAAGAAAATGTCACTGGTTCCAAACATGCCAAGAACTTTGGTCTTCTTTTGTATCCATGTGAAGGCAGAGTGAGCCTAACTTTGATGACTACTTTCTTCATGTAACCAGCAGGGTGATCAAGACCAGCACTGCAGAATCATGTCCAGTAATCAGATGTTTTGCATTATGTACAGGCAAATTTGAAATTGTTGGAAAGAAAATGCTACTCTGCAAAGGAATTACAAGGCTCTGGCTTTATTCATTCATATGTGACAGAAAGACTAGTGCCAAGAGCTTATCTTTCTTGTTCATTGAAGAAAAGTGTGTGAACTGAAAGATAATTGAGATAATGATGCTAACACAGGTGATAGGTTAGGAAAGAAAAAGGATTAAATGTGGTTATATTGGGGAACAGAAGGACACTGCTTAAGTGTCTTTATTACTATATATGAGAAGAACAGTAATATTACAATGATCTTGTGAATTAAGATAAATGTTACATATTTCAGAGAAGAGCCTTTGTATGTCTGAGATGTTGCTTGCTAGAAGGATATTCTGAACTGAGTGAAAACCCAAGGTCACTTTTCAGGCAATTAGCTTCCATCACCTTTTCCTGGTCACTCTAGCAACTGACCACAAGACCAGCAATTTCTCTGCCTTTAACCATGGTCCTACCCCTTTATTCTCTCCAGGGCTCATCCTCTGCAGTGAACCAGCGGCACATCACACAGCTTGAGGGAATCAAGTCGCTTTCATGTCACTGTGGGGAATCTCAGGATATACCCTCTCTACAGGCAGAATAGACAAGGATGCACATAGCCAAGTTGTAGGATGTAAACCTGTGACAATTTAACGTAATATTTACTTCTGTGAGTCAAACTCTTTGAGTGAGGGCGACCTAAGCAATTTCTTCTTGAATTTGGGAAAACCTAGTAACCTTTCCAAATTCTCAGGGCAACTTGGGTTTTACGTCAAAGCTGCTTTCTTTGTGGTCACTTGACATATAAGCTTATTAATCCTTTTCCTGGGCCCCACGACCACGTCTTGATCTGGTCTCTGAAAACAGGGTTCATAGTGATTGCTCTAACAGTGTGCTTTTCATCCTTTAATCCCAACTCGTTTTGTATTTTAACCCTGTTTATTTTCTCTTCCATCGTTGTTTCCCCTTATTTTGGTCTTCTGGATTGGATGACACTTCTTTGCCATAATTCTTTCTTCTGACCTTAAAACCCTGTATCATGTGTCTGTCTGTGTGTGTGTCTGTGTGTGTTTTTCTGAAGGTCGGTTTCTCTTTTTTTCTTGGCATTGAGATTTTTATTTTTTAAATTAAGTTTATCAGTACATTTTATATATACATAATGATCACATTCATCATAGGAAATTTGTACCTGTACCTGATATATCTTGATTGTTTTTTCCCCCTCCCTCTACCTTCCTTTCAATCCCTTTTCCCCTCCTTATTTGAAAACCTTGGTTTTAATTTTTACTTGGAGGTCAATTTCTAACTCATTATGAATAAGAGTTTTCTTTTAAGGGACAGGAGACTTCTGATAAAATTGAAAAAATAAATTCAAATTTTGACACATTTCCTGTGCTCTAAAACATAGATCTGACAGATCAAATAAGAAAAAAGAGAAAATATACTAAATTGAACTTTTTGTAATTGTCATTTTTATAGGTTAAGATGGTAAAATTTTAGGAATTTTGTATCTTAAAGTACAAATGGACAGAGAAAATTTAATAAACACCCTTATACATTAGAAATGAAGTGGTGAATGGTTGGAGTTGCAAGGTTTTTTAGTTCTGAGTCTAGAATCTGACAGTGTCAAGTACCAGAGACTCTAGAACATTCCATGGAAATTGGAGGACTAGACCAGGTACTGGAATGCAATTCAACATATCAGTTCTCACCACAATGTTATCATGTAACTCTCTAAAATGGCTCACCCACTCAATGTTTCCAGGTTCTCAGTTGAGCGATACCTCTCCCTCTGGAGTTACATTTCAGGTTCTTCTCATCTCAAACAAAGAATTGAACAAAGTGAGCAAAAAGCAGTGGCCAAGTTTAATTCAAGAATGTGAAAATAAAGAATGAGGAAGAAACTGGCTCTGTAGAGTGAGCTGGAGGTGAGTAAAACGAGAAGAAACAAACAAACAAACAAACAAAAGGACAAGAGAAAGCAGGGTGGGCTACCATGAAGAAAGTCACAATAGCAAGCTCTTCTTGGGCTTTGTGTTTTTCATACTGTGCAAATCTCCAGGAAACCCAAGAGCGCTTCTACCTAGGGGTCCTGAAAGGTGGCGCTACAATCTGGCGCTCAGACCTAGGCCATCCTACAGAAAGGCTGCTGACATCCATGTTCAGGGCTTTGGGGGCTGTTCTACAAGTGTGTTCCAGGATTGCCAAGCCCTAATCTCCTGTCTCATCAGAGGAATCCTTTTTCCTTTTTTGTTTTAAAAAGAGGTATATTAGGTAGAAGTTTAGAAACACTCAGGGAGAGAGACGTACTACAGTTTGGAGACAAAATATTTACATGTTTTTGGCAGCGGAATTTGTGACCCTACAGGATGTTTCATATTGGTCTTGGCTTACAGGGGGAAGGTGATGGCTCACCCACAGAAAGATAATGGCTCATTTTACAGGTTAAAGACTTTTTTTTTTTTTGATGTGTGATTTGAGGTATTTTGCCTAAGAATATTCCTTGAGCTGTCTCTCAGTCTGTTCCTTTATTTTAAGATCAGGTTTCTCTCTTTGCTTTATCAAGGTAATTTATTGACCTAAAATATCTCTAAGGGGTCTGAGGTGTAATAAGCCTAAGAGGCATAAACACAGCTTGGAGTGTCCTGGAGTTACAATATTCTTCAAAGTACACCTTTTAAAGTTGCAATTTTGTTTCCTTTCTATCTATTTCTTCTGTCTACCCAATTCCTGCTCCTCACCCTAGACTTCCATCCATGCCCCTACATTTTTTTTTTTTTTTGAGACAGCTCTCTCTATGTAGTTCAGCCTGCTTTTGAACGTGGACTGGGGTTATAGACATGTACCACCACACTTAGAAGTACCCCTTATTCTTAAGGAATGTAGAGGGATTGAAAGTCTACTTCTCATACTTGCTTTAGCTCGGGGAGGGACATTGATCTGCCTAGCCATGGATCAAAAGTCCCACCCTGACTGATCTAAAGGAGACAAAGAAAGAGGGGTTTTGTTGTTCAATAAGTCATCATTCTTTGATAAACTGAAAAAGAAGACAACACTAGCAAGTTATTGATGCTTAAGTTTCATTTTATGATCATGTTAAACAAGCAGAAGTCAAAAGTTAAAAGTAGGATCTTGGTGCATATTGGCTCTAACAAGTTTTAGAAATCAGGCAACATTTGGTAGCATTTGGTGTAATCCTCTTATCTTTTTTTTTTTTCCCCTTTCTTAGTACCAGGGATTGAACTTGGGACCTGGCACTTGCAAGGCAGGCACTTGTGCCACTGAGCTAAATCCCTAGCTCTTATCTTTAACATTAACCTCTATTTGTATGTTAAGAACATACAGACACCTATGAAATCTAACATCCTGTTATTTTAATTATAATAGTAGTCAACATACTAAATGTATCTATGCTTTAGTGACCACTGGGTCATTAAAATTTTTACTCCAGAGCTCAGATTTTTAGACTTGAAGACCTTTGGGAAACACTGGTTCAGATACTATAATCATAGAAAATCTGAGGTGGGTATCAGAAAGTTAGTTTATCAGAAAGTTAGTTTATACCACAAAGATAACAAAGCTTAGTAGCTAAAATACTCATATTGACATTTTTATCTTATAGCTACACCTAAACAAGACACCAAGTCTTATACTTGAAAATTGTTAGAAAAACAATTGGATTATACTAAGAGAGGTGAAAGGACACATTTTTGAAGTAGCTAGTGGTACTGAAAATCACAACTTCTATGTCTGTAAATTGGAAGTGCAGCTGAAAACTGCTAGCAAGGACTGGTGTATTATATGTAACCTAGTTCTCTGTTTTATTACTATCACTTTAATTAATTACTTTGTTATATTTTCCTGCTGGGTGTTTAAAATCAAGTCAAAATAAGATCCATGCCAATCAAAATTATCTCTGTAGATCGTATGTATATTCAGTTGAATGAGCACAAAATAGCCCAGGTTCTTGGTACAGTGAGGAAGTATACACCCCTTAGTAATGGTAAGTAACTATGTGTATTGAACATTATGGGGTGGTAGCAGCAGGAATAAACAAATGGGAAAGTGGGGGGAGAGAGGGTCAATAACTCAGGCTTTCAGCATTTAAAGA
>PVJX010042560.1:0-14085 GCA_004027295.1 Dolichotis patagonum | reverse complement strand
TGTTTCCCAGATTGCTTTACATCTACCACCAGGTAATTCAAAAGCACAAATTTTTTTTTTTTTTCAATTTGGCAAGAATACCAGCTGTAAAAAGTATCTATAACCAATACTTCCAAACCATTATTTCATAGACTTATGGCTAGTTTTCAGTTTTCATATATGAAGTTTCCTATTTGAACAAAGGTATTTAAGTAATGAAAGTGTAATCTATTCAAATAAAACTGTAAATGAATACAGATAGTATATGGGAAGACAAAAAGAAAGAGAGAGAGAGAGAGAGAGAGAAAGAAAAATGGAAAGAAAGAAAAAGAAAGAAGAAAGAAAGAAAGAAAGAAAGAAAGAAAGAAAGAAAAAGGGAAAGAAACAAGAAAGAAAGAAAGAAAGAAAGAAAGAAAGAAAGAAAGAAAGAAAGAAAGAAAGAAAGAAGAAACCCTGAAATTCAGATTTGTATGACTACACTTGGGAAACACTTGCAGTGTTTGCAAAATCCACCCCCCCCCCAAAAAAAAGAGTCCAGCCCTGTCATTTGACTCCTACTGAAAGAATAAAGGCAGGGGCTGGGGATTTAGCTCAGTGGCTTAAGTGCCTGCCTGGCAAGTGTGAGGTCATGAGTTTGATCCCTGGTACCAAAAAAAAAAAAAGAATAAAGGCATTTGTGACAGATGGCTAGTGACTTGAAGCAAGTTTTGGGGGTGGACTCAGAATTTCTCTCTCCATTTCTTGCCACCATCTGCTGGGGGTAGCTCTCCTCTGCAGAACCAGAGTTTCTTCACACAGCTGCTACTTCTTTACAAGACAGTAAAGGCAGCTCTTAACAGACCTCCCAAAGTTTTATTGGGCACCATCGTTTTAGTGGAGTTTACAGGGTTCCACGCTGCCAGAAGTTGTTGTAAACGTTTGTTTTAGTTGACCTGGCACTTACTGGGATTTTGTAGCAAGTGATAATGGAATGGATAAATCAACAGACCACCCTCCAGTTTAGTGAGAAATTACCTCCATCTCCCTAGTTCCTTACCCACAGAGTCCCTGAGGGAGCAGACTGATATCAAATCCTCCCTCCCCATCCTGCCTCTGCCCAGAAAAGCCACTTTACATTGCCTTTTAACAATTCTAGAAAAAAGACACACCATCACTTTTTGTTTTCTTCTGTTCTTTAATTTTCTTCACCCCCCCTTTTTTTTCACTCTTAGGGTTTCAATAAATCTGATTTCCTTCTTACATGATACTAAATGAAGGTAGGACTGTTTTTCAGTTCCAAGAATACTCCTTTCCTTTGTGAAATAATAATACATTAAAATACAAAAAAAGCGAAATGTATTTGTGAAATTGTGCTTTAGAAACAACAAAATCAAAATGAGGTATTTGGGTTTTTATGTATGAATGTATAACTGAATTTAACAGCATTCTGTCTCAAGGCCTTGTCTTTTGTTCCCCCCTCCCCCCAATAACCTAGGGATTGAATCCAGGGCCTTCAGACTGAGCCACATCCCAGCCCACTTTTTATGTATTTTGAGGCAGGGTTTCATAAGTCACTAAGTTGTCCAGGCTGCACTCAAACCCAAGCTCCTCCTGCCTCAGCCTCCTAGGGTGCTGGGATTACAGGGCTGCACCACCAGGCCTGCTTCAAGTCCTTATCTTTTAACAATTTTCGTTGTTTACATCCAGACCGGTAATAGTACTATCCAACTAGTCTGAAGTCACAAAACTAGCTTTAGATCATCAAAATCGCCATCTCCAAGCTTTCTATCACTAATCTTCCCGTGCTGGTTTCTGGTATCGTCAGATCCTACTTACACAGAGAAGGTCTGCAGGATGATGGTAAAATATACATAACATAAAATTTACCCCTGGAACCACTTTTAAATGTATAATTCAGTAGCATGAGGTTCAGTTCCATCATTGCACAACAGTCACCACCTTCTGTCCTAGGATTTATCACTTTCCAATACTGGAGTTCCATGCTTACGTACGACAAGCTTTTAGAATCCTTTAAAGATAGAGAATCATTCAGAGAGACACCTTGAGCAACTGTCCTGGCCAAAGGACGGATTCCCCACCCCCACCCAGCCATCATTAGGCCTTCTCTTGGGCCTGCTGAGTCCACTGGCCGCTCCTCCCACACAGGCTCCTCACCAAGCCCCAGAGCTCCTTCCAGCTCTGACAAAGCCAGCGGGAGCTGGAGGAACAGCTGCTTCCTAATTCAGGATTATGGGCTCGCGCGGTGTGCATCTGTGCCCCTGCGCATCACTGCTGTGACGCAGGGAGCAGATGGGGCTCTGGTCACCCAGCAAACCCGCCGGAAGCCCATCTTGACTGTTAAACAATGACCCACACAGGGCCAGCGATTCGCTTTCTCCAGCCAACCATCCCTTCACAGACTGGACGCCTTCGTGTGCGGGTCCGAAGCGTCAGTGCTGGCGCTTCCTGGCTCCCGCCCAGAGCTTTGTTTGCTGAGACAAACAGCGCTTGAGGCTGTAATGTGGCAAAACTCGTCCACACCCAGGTCTTTCTCTGCTTTCCAAACATATGGGAGGCAGACTAGGCCTCGGAGAAGCTCTGATCTTTCCTCAGGAGAGGAAATCTCATATGCAAGCCAAGGAAAAATGTGTCGAGAAATAATTGGTTTGGGCATCAGAGGGGCAAATTCTGATCAGCTGACCAACTTGTGGATTTGGTTTTTTATTTTTGTTTTTGTATTTTTTAATACTGAGGTTTGAACCTAGGTAGCACAGAGATATAGCTCGACTTTTCATTTACTTTTTCCTACTTTCTTTGAGACATGATCTTGCTAAGTTGCCCTGGTTGGGCTTGAACTTGTGATCCTCCTGCTTCAGCCTCCCACATAGACAGGGTTTTAGGCATATACCCCCATGCCTGACTTGTTAAAATTATTTTTAGGTAAAGGCATTAGTCTGCATTGCTCTAGCTTGATACTGCTTTGTATGTGTATCCTTAAAATACAAACGAACAGTATCTGGAAGGTCAGGACTATTTTAAAACTAGACTAGTGCTAGTGTCCCAGAAAGGCAGCGAACCAAACAAGGAAAATCTCTGCTTTTTTCATAATCTAGAGGAGGGAAACAGAAAAGCACAGTAAAGATCAGGAAATTGTGTAATATACTAAGAGGCAATTAAATGCTACAAAAATAATTGAAATAGCCAGGCATTGGGGTGCATGCCCGTAATGCAGCCCAGGAGGCTGAGGCAGGAGGATCACTGCAAGTTCAAGGCCAACCTGGGCTAACAAAATGATTTCAAGACCAGCTTGAAAACATGCCTCAAAAAAGACAAAATAATAATAATAATAATAATAATAGTACTTGAATAGCATAGTAAGAATAGGCCTAAAAGTTAACATCTGAGCAAAAACTTAAAGGAAAGAAGAGAGCTGTGGATATCTGGAGAAAGAGCCAGGTCTGGCACATGCAGACGACCCACGGTGGCACATCCAGGAAGGCAGAGCCGAGTGTAGCCAAGCAAGGGGGAGCATGCAGAAAGGTAGCAATGGAAAGCCGTGGGGAATCTGTGAGGTAAGAGGAGGTGTGGCAGATTGTCCAGGGTCCTACAGACATCAGCTTTTATGCTGCACACCTGAGCCAATGGAAGATTTAAACAGAACCCTAGCAAGACTTAGCTTCTGTTTAAAGGATCACTAGGCAGACGGTATCAAAATGAGATAGCAGACAATGCGGGTAGAAGTGACAGACTAGTTAAGCGTGGTGGCGCATACCTGTAATCCCAGCACATAGGAGGCCGAGGCAGAAGGATCCTCATGAGTTTGAGGCCAGCCTGGGCCACATAGTAAGATATCATCTCAATAAGCCAAAATGAATGAATGAATGAGTGAAGTGACAGACTAACTGGGAGGGTGTTACATTCCTACATGTGAGAAATGATAGTGGCTTGAACGAGTGGAGGCAGGGAGAAGGGAGGATTCTGGACGTCTGTTGCTTCCTTTCTTTTCTCCTTTGAGTTTTTGAGACGGAATCTCACTATGTAGTCCAGGCTAGACCCGCACTCACTGCATGGCCCAGGATGACCGCACACTTACCATCCTCCTATGGCAACCTTCCAAGTACTGGGAGCACAGACATTCCCCACCACTCCTGGCCTCGGACACACTCTGAGCTTGGAACCAACAGGAATTCCTGAGAGCCGGAACACAGACGGTGAGAGGAGAGGGGCGGCACAGGACACTCCGGTGTTGAGTCTGAGAAAGTAGGAGAGCTGGAGAGATTCAGGGTGAGGCTGTGTCTTGATGCATTGGGGTCGCTCCAACAAAATAATATAAACTGGGCAGCCTGCACACAACGGGAAGTTATTCCCACTACCTCAGAGGCTGAGAAGCCCAGGATCAAGGTGCCAGTGGGCCTGATGCTGAGACTGGGGCTTTGTCTTCATAGATGGTTGTCTTTTCCTCCTGCCTTCGAAGAGCAGAAGAGACAAGGGAGTCTCTGGGCTCTCTTGTCAGGGTATTAATCCCATCAGTGGGGCATTGCCTTTCTGCCCTTGCCAAAAAAAAGTACCTCTCATTGGCCTCTCTTTAGGGTCAGGAGTTGAACATAGGGGTTAGAGGTGAAGGGCGGAAGCATTTGAAAGCTTCACACTACTGGCAAGATAAATTCTGATGTGAAAATCAGCACATTAGTATCAAAATAACGGCGCATCAATCCCTACTAAACAGGATTGTAAAGCATTGCACTTTTTAAAAATTGTTTTATAATCTAATTCTCCTATCATACTATTCTCCTATCCTACCAAATTATAAAACTCTTTTGCAGTACTGCACTTGAGTCACCCACGTCTCTAGGAACACTAGGAGAGGAGAAGCTGTGACTTGTGCCCTGTTTAACAGCCCTTGCTCTGCATTCTTCCAAGGCTAC
Source organism: Dolichotis patagonum (assembly GCA_004027295.1). Lineage (NCBI taxonomy): Eukaryota > Metazoa > Chordata > Mammalia > Rodentia > Caviidae > Dolichotis > Dolichotis patagonum. Next base: position 9,202 of record PVJX010042560.1, on the reverse strand, counting down.
TACATGTACATCGAGGCGTCACACATGGTGTACGGGCAGAGAGCACGCCTCCTGTCCAGGCCTCTGCGAGGTGTCCCCGGAAAACACTGCCTGACTTTTTTCTACCACATGTACGGAGCGGGGACTGGTCTGCTGAGTGTTTCCCTGAAAAAGGAAAAAGACAGCGCGGAGTCTCTGCTATGGAGGAGAAGAGGCGAGCAGAGCATTTCCTGGCTGCGAGCACTGGTTGAGTACAGCTGCCCACAGCCACACCAGGTGAGCAGAAGAGCTGAGCGTGGCGTGAGCGTGCATCTCTGCTTCTCAGGCCCTTTTCACTCGCTAGCCGAAGTACCAGGAGAATATGTTGTCCCTTTTCGGGGTCGTAGACAGAGGCAAGTTTTGCTTAGGAGTAAATATAATTAGCTTCTACACGAGTTAAATCTAAACGGTGAATGGGAAATTAGACGGGGACAGAAAGCTTTGGATATTTCTGCATGAAATAATTATTTGCAATTCAGTGATGAAAGCGTGTCTGTTTTTGTCTTGGTACGTTATGAGTCTGAAGTCTATTTCCATGTGTCCTGCAAATCTCCAGAATGAAGTTTTCCTTCCCTCTAAATATGGTGTTGCCTAATCGGTTGCTGCAGCTGCGTCTCTTATTCAGCATGCTTGCTAGGACTTTTGTTTTAAGCCTCTGTTTAAGAGTGTGTGTGGTCCAGAGCAAGTTGTTTTTAGCCTCTACTCCTGTCACTGCAATGATGTGAGAGACACAGTCTTGACCCCAAGTCCCTGTCCTGCCTCAGCCCCATCGTGTTCTCTAGAAGCCTCCATCTTTGATGATCTCGATCATAAGGGAATCTGGGCAGCAACAGGAAAGATCTGTTTCAGTTCCTAGAGGTGAGGTGGAGCAGTCAATGTAACCTAGAGAACAGGGGCAGCCTTCTGATAACCACCAACTGTACTTGCCTACCCGGGGCCAATGCTCCAGAAAGATCTGCGGTAATTATCTCCAGGCTCCTGTTCTTGAAATTGCTCTGCAGAGCCAGGCATGGTGGCGCCTGCCTGTAATCCCAGCACTTTGGAGGCTGAGGCAAGAGTGTCTCCCCAAGTTTGCAGCCAGTCTGGACAACACAGTGAGTTAAGGGCCAGCCTGAACTACATAGCAAGACCCTGCCTCAAAAAGCAAACAAACAAACAAACAAACAATTCTGCAGAATCCCTGGCTTCCTCCTCATTGTTACTTCTGGCTGATAACCCCCTGGGCGAGAACTACTTAGTTTTAGTCACTGGCTGCCTTGTCTAAGCCCAGTTCTTCCTGGGAAGAGTTATCCAAAATAAAGGCTTTATTTTGTGCCACCCACTACTGAAAAATAATAATATGTAAATTATAAGAAATTAGAAAAGTGCAGATGGCCAGAATACAGTGCCTTTCAAGATGCCACACTGCTAAATAACAAATGGCAAAAGGAAAATGTGCCATTGTACTTGGAAGGTCATTTAGTGCAATGAGGATAAACCATCTAGAACTTTAGTGAAGAATAACAGCCCCAGGAATAATTTTGATAGTGCTAAGTCTGTTATAGAAGGAAAGTAGATCTTTCAGGAACATAAAGCTATTTATCCCTATCCAGAGACATTGGCTTGATGCTGTTAGGGCAATCATACTTCTAACCTTATCGGAGTTTGAAGGTATTCCAAGAGCAAGAAGAAGCCATCAGGTAGCTTTAAAAAGTTAATGTGGTCTGACTGCCGAATGATCACTCCAGCTGCCAGGAGCAAGTACACCGCAGTGGGGACAGGAAACCTGGGCAGAGCACAGTGGCCCCGGGCTGGGTAGATGCCATTTATGAAGACAAGGAAAACCAAGCAGAGACAGTTTGGACAAGGTCAGTGTGTGCACGCAGGAAACGGAGGTGTGTTTCAGACACGCTGAGTTTTTTATCCACGTTGGGAATTGAAGTAGGTATGTGCAGTGAGCAATAAATATGAGACTGGAGTTCGGGGCAGAGAACAGAGTGCGGGCAGTAAATGTGCGCATGGTCAGTGGAGGTGCGCAGGTGTAGACGGGGCTTGGAATCCTGCAGTGTTGATGCGCTGAGGCTGCTCCTATGGGAAAAATGTGTGCATGTCCTTCAAAAGACCTGCCAATCATCAGATTATCCTCTCGGGAGGGAAACATCAAAGGGCAAAATCTTAATCATTCTCCTTCCTAAGGGATTTGCTGAGGTGCTAAGCAGAAAGCTATTGATCAAAAACACCAGATCATTCTATTTCATCTTGATTCCTTTCAATATCCTTCCCCTGCTGCTTTTAGGTGTTCTCTGTCTTCCTTTCTTAGATTTCGATGTCACTGAAAGAAAGTATTGGACAAATTCTCAACTCACTAAAACATCTGCATCCATCACATGGTTAATCATAGGGCTGGACGTTTCCCAGGAGTTCCATGTGCCGGGTCCTCCCAGGAGTCCTGGGCGCCACGTCTCCAGACTGTTTCCACGTGGTGCACCAAGTCTTGGTGATTTTTCCCTGCAGTTCCCAGACTAAAAGAAATAACTAGTTCCGTTTATTCAATGTTTGGTCCAAACACTTGATAAATGTTTTTGTCCTAATGACTTACCAGCCATTGGAAAAAAAAAGTATATGAAACTTGAAAGAAAAAAATTTTAATTGAATTCTTAAATGACCATATTTATTTACTAACAGACTATATGTACCTGTTGGGCACCGCACAGCCTCTCAGCCTTTGGAAAGAGGTTGGATACATCACTTCATGTGGTATTCTATACTGATTTTTACATGCTACTTGCTTTTAATTATAGCACTCAAAAAACAGCTTTATAAAAATATTAGGTGGGCATGGTGGCACATGCTTGTAATCCCAGCTCCAAAACAGGCTGACACAGGAGGGTCACAAGCTCAAGGCCAGCCTGGGACCCTTAGCAAGACCCTGTGTCAAAATAAAAAATAAAAAGGACTGGAATTGTAGGTCAGGGGTAGAGCTCACCTGGGTTCAATCACTGGTACCACAAAAATAAGTAAATAAACAAACAAAACATGTTTTTCAAAAGTAGTATAGTTTTGTTTTGTTTTTAAGGAACAGAGGGCAACCTAACCTTGAAACTTAAATTATCCTAACTGATTGCTCACACAGTGTCTTCTGGATATTGAATATTGCTGTTTCCCTTGAAATTTCAAACTATCCCACAGCACCCCCGTCAATGCAGTTGACAGTCTCCGCACATAGCTTGGGAACCAAGAACATATTTTCTCATTGAGTCTGTTTAGTCTATAAATAAGTAATTGTTCATCAGTTACTACACAGTATGCTCTGTAAATCCGAAAGCACAGCAATAAGTCAAACGAATCCCGTCAAATAGAAAAAGAAGATATGTTGCTACATACCTATCAATACAATGGGTATACTATACTGCTGCAAAATGGGTATCACTAAGGTATAAGGACATTTAAAGGAGAAGGTTGCATGACATCAAGTGTTTGGCTAAATCACAGATCATTCAGAATATAATTTCTTCAGAATTTTTTCTATTACTTTCCATTGCAAACTTGGTTCTAAAACTAAAATGTTTATTAACTGTACTCATATATCCTCCCACCTAGATGTGTCAGGATGTGTTTTCCCCTTTTCTTGCCATTTATTTGGATTTTTTTGTTTAGGGTTGAATTTTGGGTGGGGGTGGTACAGGAAATCGAACTTATGACCTCGTATTTGCTTGTGCTGCTGAGCTAAACCCCCGGCCCTTGGGATTTAATAGTAATCAGTGTTTTCCAGAGAAACAGAACCAATAGGCTGCTGAATGGGTGGCTGGATGAATGGATGGATGGATGGACAGAAAGACAGATGAAAGTTTACTATAGGAATTACCTATAGTAATTGAGAATTTCCATGATATGTCAAGCAAGCTAGAGAACCTGGCAAGTTAGTAGCATGGACTTGTCCGAGTCTGTAGACCTGGGACGGGGAGACCAGTGCTGTAATTCTTAGTGTGAGGTGGAAGGCTTGAAAAGTTAGAGAGGCCCCTGGTATAGTCTCAGAGGCTGAAAGCCTGAGAGCTGGGAGTTCCTTTACCCAAAGGCAAGAGAAGAAAGGTGCCCTAGTTCCAAAAAGGGCAATGAATTCACCTTCCTCTGGCTTTTTCTTCTACCTGGGCGCACGGCAGATTGAATGGTGCTCACATATGTTGGTTGAGGGTGGATCTTTCTTAGTCCATTGATTCAAACGCCAGTCTCTTCTGGAAACAGCCTCAAAGACATCATCAGAAATGCTCCACCAGCCATGTAGAGGTCCTTAGCCCAATCGAATTAACATCTAAAAGTAACCATTCCAGGTTATGTCTTCCGAAATTTTATTAATTTTATTTCACATGTCTATCATTAAACATTGCTAATTTCAAAAAGTTATTCAATTTATATTCTTATTTAAAGCCAGGTGTGGTGGCACACACCTGTAATCCCACCACTTGGGGGGCTGAGCCAGGATTGCTGTGAGCTGGAGGCCAGCCTGGGCTACTTACACAAGTTCAAGTCCAGACTGAACTGCATGGTAAAACCCTGTCTCAAAAGACAAAAATCAATAAACAAATAAAATAAATCAAACATCCTTATATAATTTGGTTAAGTTGGTTAAGGGATTTCTTTTTTATTTAAATCTTACTCTAGTCCAGTGGAAAGTCATTTGCTCATAAAATGGGTAGAGCACATATGGCTTCTGGACAATTTTCACTGCACACAAGCCTCCCTATAGGAGCTGGAAGTTTATTGTTGCTAGGGTAGCTAGCCTTAGACCTGGAATAAGAATACTTGATCAGTTATTTCCTTCTCAGAACCTAAAGTTGTGAACTGATTTCCATGCTTCCCTGGGCTGTGCTTTTGATGTTATGGGTCTCATCAGTCAGATTAATTTTTCCATCTGGTGCCAGTGTCCAAGGTGGATTTATGGAGAACCTAAGGCAATGTATGCTTCCAGGCTTCTCGTGTTCACAGGTGCTGGGGATGCTGGGAGTCAAGTGTTGTAAGCGGGAAGGGAAACCAGGTCAACACTAAGAAACATTTCTAGATAGGTGTCTCTAAGGAGATATCTAAAGAAACAGACCTGAGTCTCCAGGCCTCCAGTAATTTATTATGGATTTCTTTAAATGTCAAGTAAATGTCTTTCTGTGCCTAAATTTGAATTAACTATGTAACCTTTTCTTTAATGGAGCCATGAGAGCTACCTAAGCTTCCAAACACATAAAACCTAGATCTGCCCTAACCAGCATAGTTTACTCCAGTGACTGTTTCTAAATTCAAACTTTTTTTTTTAGATAATTTTTGAGGCCACTCGGGGAGTGTCGATAAGAAGCGATATTGCCATTGATGACGTTAAATTTCAGGCAGGACCCTGTGCAGGTAAATAATATTTTTTCCAGTTATAGATGCTTGACTGAAAAAGCTTTTGCCATGTAGTTTCAAATTATTGGAATGTAAATTAATCACAATTTGTGCAAAAAAAAAATAGAAAACACTTTGTTATCTGTCTTTCCTAACAGAAATGGAAGATACAACTCAACAATCATCAGGATATTCTGAGGATTTAAATGAAATTGAGTATTAAGAAATTATCTAAATTGGATTGACTAAAAAAAAAGCTATACCTCTCTTCAATCAAAATGAAAACGAGTGAATACTGGACAGTCTGAACCGTTTCATAAGTTATAAAATGACTTCACTGCACCCTTTTTCATTACTTTTGCAAAAAATACTGACTCAGGGCTTTTTTTTTTTTTTTGCATTTGACAACTGTTACTAGTTGTGCAGGCTGATGGTTTTGCAGAGATCATTCATCTTAATTTTGGTACCACTTGAAAATACAAATGCACTATATTGTAGTCATTTTAAAGTACACAAATAAAGGGCACAATCAAAATGAATGTGCTCATTTTAATCTGCATTCAGTGAATGTATTGGGAGAAGGATAGGTTTGTGGGTTTCTTTTAAATTTCAAGTATTATAAATATTTTTAAATAAACTACATGGGGTGTCAGTGATATCCAGAGAATGAATGCAGTTTTCATGGTAACTAGTTAGTCTGGAAAATAAAGTTTTACTTTCTATGTTTTATTCATAGAAATGGAGTATTAATTTTTAATATTTTCACCATATGTGATAACAGAGGATCTTTCACGCAGTCCCAGGGTAAGTCAGTATTAATTAATGCTGTGTTATGAGCAATGCTGCCTTCTTCGTGCTCCCTTTGAACAACCTTTGAAGTCACAATGAGCACATGAACAGAAATTGCACTCTTTTTTTTATAAAGCAAGCTTGAAAATGTTTATATACACATTACCCAGTATTTTTTATAAACTTATTAAACAATTTGCCTAATATTTACAATAAATGTTTTGGTAAGGTTTTTAATGATATGAATTCAACCAGATATACTAAACTACTGCTTTTTAGTTTTTAGAAAATTATATCTATTTATATATATTTGCATATCTAAATGGCTATTGTGAAGTGATATGATTATCTAATAAAAGATAATTTGAAAATCTTTTCACTAGTAGTTAACTCATGTCTCCATTGTTTGTCTTTATGTAACTGCAAAAGCCCATTATTCTCATGCAGTTGGGAGGTTTGTCACTTGTAGGAATTAAAACCCATACCTTAGGGCAGGGGATTTAGCTCAGCGGCCTAAGCACCTGCCTTGCAAGGGTGCACGGTCTTGAGTTCCATCCCTGGTACCAAAAAAAAAAAAAAAACCATGAAAAAACAAACCATACCTTAATCTGTTCAGAGCATTATACTTCTTCAAATGCCACATTACTTAGAAAACAAGACGTGCTCAACTAAATGAAATAAATATCCTGAGATTTATGGAGAACAATTAATTTATTCTATAATAAAACAAAACTGTATCAGTCAGATTCTTTCCACTTATGATGATTACCCACAGCAGGGAAATTCCTAGAAAGTGCTGCAGCTTCGAGGACAAGTCCAAGATGCTGACCAATTTGACTGCATGTTAGGGAGCATAATTTCCCCAACGTATTATTTCTACCCAGAGCTATAGGTATATTTGCTGGATAAAGGGAGGAAGATCATTTCTCCAGGACTGTAGTATAACTAACATTTGTTGAATACTTACTATTTTCTGATACTATGCAAAGAACTTTACCTGAATTTGCTCATTGAATCCTGACAACAGTTCATGAGGTAGATTCTAGTGATAGTTTCATTTTACAAACAGGGAAACTAAATCTATCCAAGATCCATGGCTAATGTAGGGCTTCACCCTGAATCTACCACATTTCCAAACCTGTGTTCTAATCCCCAGGAGGTGAGCTCTACCTCACAATCCCATCTGTAGGATCAATTTTTTTTTTTCTTTTTTGGTGGGGAGTGCTGGGAATTGAACTCAGGACCTTACACTTGCCAGGCAGGCACTTATGCTGCTGAGCTATATCTCTGGCCCTTGTAGGGTCAATTTAAAATCTAGCCAAAGCTTCCAAGTTTTCCTCTTTTGGGGGAGATTCATTGAATATTAAATTCCTCCAAATTTTTCCAAACCAGGAATATTACCTGGGACATTAGCTTTGGCAGGGAAAAAATAGGGATTGGGGTGCTGCGTTTTATTAAGTTGGGGCAGAAAGGAAAGAGGCAATTATTACCAGCTGTTGCTAAGAAACAACCTGCTATCCTTATAACAGCAAGGAGGAGATAAAAAGTGAGCTGATTAACTAACATTCCTTCATTTATGCTGCTTCTGCAGGATTTAATTTTTTTAGTGCTTCTGTTCCTCTCCAGATTGCCATCGGCGTTCTTTTTAATTGTATTTCACCTGGATGAAAATAGAGACAGATGTTAAGCATAGTATAATTTTGTCAGGTTTAGGAATGCCCCAGGGAAAGGCATGTTGGTTAATAGGTACCACTTACCAGTTTAAGCCCAGCGTTTGCTTTTATTCCAACTCTCAGGAGTAACTAAACATCCAAGGGCCTCAAATAGGAACTGCCTTCTCACACAGATTGCTTTCTCTTATAATTTTCGATCCATGGTGGTGATCATTTATGTATAGAAGGAAGGGAAGAAGAAGATACTGAGAAAAAGATATACTTCTGATGCAGGATCTGGTGTGTTATGGAAGAAAGAAGGGTTCAGAAAAAGATTTCTTGGGAAATCCATACTTCAGGCATTTCAAGGAGCATAGTGGTCACAAAGATGCTTACAGATGAGTGAGGGAAACAGATATAAATTTTAAGGCTCAATTCAGACATGACTCTTCCAATTCCCAACCTGTCTGCCAGCAGAGACATTGTTCTCATCACGACCCCAGTGCCCTCAGCAAAAACAGGATGTCATAAAAGAAATAAGATGGAACACAGAATCTAAGATGGAATTGAGACAGTTAAAGACACTCAAACATTCACACTGAACACCTCAAGGACTTTACCTACTGATGCACAAAATATCCAGAGAACCTTGACCACTGCTGTTTACTAAGATCTTCCTGCCTAGTGTCCCTCGCCTTCTTCAAGCACTATTATAACAAACAAACAAAAACCTCACTTCTCTTTGCTCCCTCACTTCTTTTTGCCCTCTGTCTGCCTGCACCCAGGCACAATAAATTCCAAGCCATGCTGTCTTTACACTAGCCTGGTGGTCTGGGCCCAGCAGAGGCCCATTAACTCACTACTGGGGACCCTTGTCTTCTGGATCTCAGATGGCTAAGATCTGAGTTCTCACTCGGGGAACGGATTGCTCTTAGAACTTAACCAGAACTGGAAAAATAGGTTTCATAACTGGTGATTCTAATGTTCCTGCATTTCAACATGTGCACTACTCTAAAGAGTTAATAAAGCATGTTAAGTGTAGTTCCTGGGTTTGGGCTTTCTCCATTTAAATTCTGGCTCTACCACTTAGAAGCTTTATGACTAAAAGCAGGTCATTTATAGCCTTTCTGACTCTGTCCTAGTCTGCAAAATGGGGCATGCACTTCTTAAAGTTGCCGTAAGACACATACAAGTACTCAGCAGTGTCTATGTACAAACTCATCCTAGTTTATATTATAAGGTCTCAGTGAAATCGCATATAAATACCAGTTATCTTTACGTATCCTTTTTCTAAAAAGGAATTGTGAGTTTATAGTGCCATCTTAAGGATAAAGCAACCATATAATCTTGTCATTTCATCATCCTTTTCATTATTACTAAGCAGTGTAAGACTC
>PVJX010042559.1:0-13492 GCA_004027295.1 Dolichotis patagonum | reverse complement strand
CTGTCAGCCCTTCTGCCACATCTGGGGAAGGGCTTTGTGCAGCCTCGCTCAGGGATCTCAGTGCCCAGGCCTCTCCTGCAGACACAGTGCCTTCCTTCTTCTCTTCTGCCACAGACATAAAAATAATTCTTGAGCAGCTTCACACCACATTCGTTGCTTCATACCCCTGCTGCATGTGGTTGCCTATGTGAACCACATTCCTAGGAGATGCGACCTTCTCATTGGTGACTTGGATGCCTAAAACATTGCCCACAAGAGCTCAGACCTGCTCTGCAGCAGACAGCAGCCCCGTGGATGGGCTTGGAAGCGGCACAGACTGAAAGAATAATTCACCATAGTTTGTCAGTACACTACTGACTTATAAGCCTGTATCTCTAGCTCAGACCTGTTTAGAGCTGTATGCCCAAGAAATCTGAAGAATATATGTACACATTCTTTTTTTTCCTTTGCTGTTGCTGTTCATTTGGTGCTATATATTTTTCAAATCTAACTAACTGCTACTGTTCCCTTGGGATGCCTCAAGTTCATGTGACACTCAGTATGTTCCAGATTGAACACTAGTCCTGGTCTACCTTGAGCATAATGCATCTCAGTGAAAGATGCCACCATACCTACAGTCACCTTTGACATACTCTTCTCTCTTATACCACAGCATCATTAAGTATTTTTCATTGTATTGTTTGAATATTAAATACACCTGCCTCCCTCTGACTCAATGGTCCCTACCCTAGTTTCATTCATGGGCTTTCAGCCTCCTCTCATGAGTTGCAATAGCCAAGTAACTGATTTCCCTTCCCATCCCAATCCCACAGTGTTTTCCCCTCTAGCCTGAGACCACACAGTATCGTGCCTCCCTCACTAGTGAGTGCATGCTCCACACTTAGGCTGCACCACTGTGCTGAACAGGGCTGCCCTGCTCACCACACTGTCCAGTCTCCTTCTCCTTCACTCTGTGTCCTCACTGTTATCATAATGGCCACTGTTCAGATGTTGGCTTTTCTTTTCTAAAATTGCTGGATATGATTTGCTATCACTTTGTATAGGACTTTAAAATCTATGTTCTTAAGTAAAACTGAACTATTGTTTTTCCCTCCTTTTCTATTGGAAATGTCAATCAGTTTACACATGCATCATAAAATGAATGGCAGAGTATTTGTTTTTTCTCTGTTCTTCATAAACTTTTGTGCAAGGTTTAGTTCATCCTTCCTGAAACGCTCCATGGAAATGAGCATGACGACCTTGCCTACATTCTTGGATAAATCTCACCTTCTCAGTGAGACCTACATATAACTCTGTTCAGCAGTTTTTTGTCACTACAGCAGATATCTCAAATGATGAATTTACTAGGAAAAAAGTTTTCTTTCACCCCAGTTTCAGAGTTTCAGTGCAAGCTCAGATGCCTGTTGCTTGGGCATTATGTTGGAAGGGTGAAGAACCTGTGCTGGAGCTGAACCACTACCTCATGTTGATAGTAAAGAGGAAGAGGGAGGGGATGTGGCTCCCACACTCCTTTCAGTGCCCTCAGTGACCTGTGGGCTGTCATTCTACTCCACTGCCTTCAGGATTCACTGCCTCCCAAGAGCATCATGTCTGGGGACAAACTTTAGTGCATGCACTTCTGAGAGACCTGTAAAGGTCTAAGTTATTCTATACACATTAAAAGACCAACCTGTCAGTTTCTGCCCAACTCCTTGAATTCCTGATCATACTTAACTTGCTCTACTTTTTGTATCTTTTATTGGAGACTGAGCCCAGGGTCTTCACACTGAGTTACATCTCTAGCCCTTTTTACTGTGCACATTGTGTGTGTGTGTGTGTGTGTGTGTGTCTGGCTAAACTGCCAGTCTGGGCTAAACTTATGATACACTTACCTCACTCTTTCCCACCTTTGTGCCACCATACTTGACCTTACTTTTTACTTTTTCTGTAACACTTCACACTTTTAAATGCAACGTGTTAATGTTCCTCTTCCTCCTATTGCCTTCAAGGGCAGATATTGTCTGTTTTATACATTGACATATCCCAGCACCCTAGAATTTCTGGCTCAGATATATTCACTGGGATAGTTAATGCTACCTATTATAAGAAACAATCCTAGAGTGTCAGGATTAACACAATAAACTCTAACTTCTCAGCCTACCATTGCCTGCTAGAAGTTACCACTCAGCTTGGTGCTCACTTTAGAGCACTGACTTAGGCATCTGTGCTCCTCCATCATGTGGCTCCAACACCCTTTCAACTGGATTAGCTGTAGTATCCAAGACTAAATATCTAAATAGTTGTTGAAGATTTGGTGTTATTATTAGTGTCAATATTTTGTCAGAGGGAAATAATGAGTTATTCCATATTTCTGTAGAATAGGTAGCTTGCTTTTCATCACAGAAGACTGTGGGCCTAAGAACAATCTAGGCAAAAATTGCCAGTATCTTTCATCTCACAGGGTAAATCCACTTCTCAGTGTCATTCTTGCACTGTGGGAAATTGGGCAACTCCAACCTCACGTCCTCCACAGCCCAGAGCTCGGTGGTGGCAAAGCTAGCTGGGTAAATAAGTGGGACAAGACTCCAGGATAATGCCAAATAATTCCCAAACCCCATATGTGAAACTGTTCATGGGCACCAAGCGATGTGGGTGACATGTAAGGACACAGACAGTGAGAAGCCCACTGTCGCGAGTCCTCACAGTAGCTCACTCTGTGTCTCCTGACACATAGTGTAATTTTATTTATTTTTGTGTCTTTTCTGTCTTGTTCAGCCCAAGTTACTTCTGCAGACCCAGTTTTTCTGCTACCCTTTTTTCTTGTGCTTTTCAAATAAACTTTTGGCACTTTTTTTGGCTTGTCTCATCCAATTTCTTTGTGCAAGGCAAACAGGACCTGGAATATGTTTAATTGGGGTGATATTTCTAAGGAATTACCTGGTAATACAGGAAAAGTTTAACTTCAAAAAAAATTTTTATTTCACTGAAATGCACACTGCCATTGTTCCCTGTCAAAATGTCCCTCATCCATGTAAACACACTTTTCCCATCGTATTATGAATTGTGCTGTTGTGGCAGCTTTGATATCCGGAAACAATTCAAACCATTTATCTTTCATGGGTACTTTCATTTTGGGTGACAAGTAGAAGCCATGAAAATCTATGAATAAGGTGAGTAAAGAAACATTGTTAGATTTTTAGAAGCCTGCCTTTCCTTCTGTTGGGTGGCAGGTAGCAGCAATAGTCACTGTAGCTTTTAGCACATATCATAGACACTCACAAAAGAGGATTTCCAGAAAAGTTTCAGAAAGCAGCAAGAACAATGGAATAAATGTGTCCATAGCAAGGGGGAATAGTATGAGGGAGATAAATGGTGGTGCGTCTTCAATTCTAATAAGATTTTTGTATTTAAGCCTTCACTGCTTATCACATATGTACATGTCAGTCGTAAGCATTACTGAAATGCATTAAGGATGGAACCCTGACTGAATCCTGGAAGGGAAAGGATATGGCCACCAGCTGAGGCAGTGGTAATTAGAACTTCATATGGTTTGTTGGGAACACAAGGTAGAGAGTTAGCTCCCACTTTCCCTTGGGCTCAGAGAAACATGCTGCTTTCCCTCAGAAATTCCTGTTGAGTTGGAACTCAGGCAAGGTGCAGTTAGGTAGAAAATAGCATTTTGAATGGTATGATTTCCCTGCACTTTTCACATGGTGTTGGGAAATTCAAAAGTTCTCATGGGTTTTTAAGGAAAAAAATCAAGTCTTCAGGCAAGAAGACTTTGGGTGAGAAGATACCTGAGAGACGAGAACCAGGTCAGAGTGCATGGACCTCAGTGCACAATGATGTGGCGGGATTATCTACATCAGTTGTGGTTGCCTAAACTCCCTGAGCAGGACCAGACACAGTGGAAAAAAGGCCTCCCAAGCCCCACAGGATTACAGGAGAAAGGTAACACAATGGAACTCCCTCCCTAACTCTGCAAAGACAAGGAGGGAGATAGAACAGGAAGAATACGGTGGGGAGAAGAGGGACAATTCCATTCTTGACTAGTCCTGCCATGATCTTTAAGCAGTTGGTTTGGGCTTCAGATTGTCCAGCTGACTCTCTTTCTCAGTACATTTCACATTCCTCTGCTGTGTTGGGTGATGCACCTTGTTTTCCACTGGGGGTCTCAACTCTGTTCACAAGTCTGTTCCAGCAGCATCTCCCAGCTGAGTTTCCCGAAAGTGAGTCAAGCATCTGTCTTCCTTCCCAGGTATAGCAGACACCTCTCTAAATGCTCCCACTGAAGCCCCTCTCACCAACCTCAGGTCCATGACAGGCAGCCAAGGGGTAAGGAGGAGACTCATAGCACAACTCACTCTAAAGAAATCTTTCATTTGTCTCTAAATGTAATCTTTTTATGCCATCAGCATGTGCAAGAGATTGAGTCCCAGACACCATTTATAAAAACTGCTTTGCAAACACAACACATGGAAGGTATTGTTCTCCAAGGTATTTGATTGCATCCTTTAAGTGCTTTAGGTTTGGTGAAGTATATGATGCATATACACAGGACAAATGGATGCGAATTCACCTGTGCTCTGTGGTCACCTATGCAGATGCTGGAGACAGCTGAGAAATTTTGGCTAGCTTTCCTTCTACGTAACTGAGTTTCTATATAATTTTGTTACTATTTGGCTTTGAGAAATCTCTCAAATCTACTAAACTCAGTTTCTTTGGCTGCAAAATGCCCTGTCTTGTTAACAGGATACTATGAAATTAATTGAGAAAATGCATTAAGATTGATCTTCACAGTGTCATAATTCTATCTGCCCAGAGGTCATATCTGCCCTTGATACTCTGAGCAAATATCCAGACTACAGTTGTGAATCCAGGACCAAAAAGACCACCATGGTTCTCAATGTTTTTCCAGAATGGAATAAGAAATCTTCTTCCATTTGTCTCTATATGTAATCTTTTTATGCCATCAGCATCAAATCTAAAGCAAAGACATCACAGAAAGGCCCTCACACCAACACTACAGATTCACACCTCACACCACAAACTATCTCTGTAAGTATATGCTGAAGCAAATTTAGTCCTAGTTTCACTTGTGTAATCCCACACAGACTATGGCTGGAGTGGACTTGGAGTACAAGGGTAACTGAACATGGTGAAATGAATCCCTTGTTAGGCAAGAGACCCACGTAGTCTTTTCTCAAATGAAACTTTGACAGGTTTGTACCGTTGAGTCTGTAAGGGGTTGTATCTTGCTCATTCCTGAGATGCCCACAGGGCATCATTTTTCTTGTCCGGGTCAAACTAATAGGTTTATTTTTAACGGCATTAGTCTCTACTTTACATGTGATTCTTTTCAGGCCAAAATTTAAGTGTTTGATCTTTCTGGTCTACTTTTTGTCCCTGATTCTCGCTGTAAATCAGGCTAATGCAGTCAACAGTGCCCAGGCCATGCCTGAATATGGGACTGCCTTGAAATTTCCTTTTCCAGATCAATTAGGTTGCCACATTTAAATTCATCCTCACAATGAAAGTCTTAGGTCATGGACAAAATATAGCCAAATATTTTTTCAGAGCACAGTACACATAACCTGTTGTACAGTTTTGATGGAGTTCTCATTCCCATCTGTAAATTAATGAACCTGGTCCTTACTGTTCACATTTTTCTGAGCACTCTCATCTTCTGAATGCCAACCAAAATAACTCATCAGCCTCTGTTCACAGTATGTTAGACTCTTTTTAGCCTGCTTCTCCAAAGTTTTCCAAACATCTCCAAAAAATCATTTCCAAAGATTTGAGCACGTGGTTGTGCAGAATGACAGAAGCAATCCTGCTTCTTGTTACAAATTTTTTCTGCACTGATCAGGTTTCCATTCTTGGGGAAAAATCCCTGACATTTGAAGAAGGGTAGGTTTATCTTGGCTCGTATTTTCAGACATTTCAGGCCATGGTCAGGTGACCCCAAGGTAGAAACTTCACGGCAGAAGGGTGTGGCAGAGGAAAGGTGCTGAACTCATAGCAGACATGAGGAGAGGGGCACCACAGAAGAAGGAACCAGGTAGAATCATCAAGGTGATGCTCTCACGACCTATGCAGGTACACACACATGTGAGTGTATGTGCTTTATTAATCTCACAAGCATCTCTCAAGATGATCATGTTGACAGTCAAGAGTAACTGTTACAATGACTCTCTTAAATTCTAGGGAACTGTGCTTGGCATAACCACATAGAATATTCTCAGTCACAAAGTCCCAGCTTCCGCAGGGCCAGAGTGCTTGATGCTGAGCCAGCCCCTACGGGGACAATGGCAGCCTTGGATCTGGTGAGCCAGAAGCTTCTCCATGCAGCTCTATTTCTGACCCACCAAAAGCATCTCTGTGTACCACACTGACAAAAGGCTTTTACTATTTGAGGCTGCTTGAAAATCTGGAGGTTGAGTTCACCAAGAAAAATTCATCAGTGCAAGAAGGGAAATGAGAGCTACCAAAACTATCTAGGTGACTGGAGAAAAACTTCCCTTTTGTTTGATTTGTCAGGTTTTCAAATTATAAATGAAATCCATCCTGTTCCATGTTTAAACTAGATTCATCACCACGAAAATAATCCATAAGTAAAGATTTTGCAGGAATCTGATTACAGTAGGAATGGCCTTTAATTTCTTAAATGAGAAAATGCAGAAATTTTACAATATTTTCTACACCATTTTTGTAAGCTTATAAACATATGGAAGTCAGTGTTAATGGTTTGTGGTTTTATACACTGACCATTAAGGAACAATGATACAAGCCATATTTTTAAAGGGGCACCGTGGACACCAGTAGGAGAATAAAACTTAAGGAATTAGAAAGAGAAGCAAGTAGACTGTGAGGCTACTGCAGTCATCCAAGTGACAGATGCTGCTCACATTGGATCAGAGGTGATTCACGCACTGAATGAAGACACAGTGGTGTGTGTAATAGAGTGTGGGGTGTGGAAAAAAGATATGATGATACCATGCTTTCATCCCTGGAACAGGCAGAAAAATAGAGGTCAGAATTATTGGAAAAAGGACACTCCGTGGAAGCATGTTGAGCTGGTTTAAACGTAGACACGTCAAGCTGAAGATCCCACTAGATCACTAATGTCCACAATCAAGTAGAGATGCCATACAAACAGCTGGATATTTACAACATGGAGTACATTGGAGTACCTAAACTAGAAACTTTGGAGTACCCAAAGTGTTTAAAACCATAAGAATATATCATTTACATTATTTCTGTTAGACTTAATATAGTTACATAAAGAAAACTGATCTTGTCATTCTGTGGATCAACACTTGGTGAATCCATAGAGTATAAAACATGCCATCTTAAGATTGCATTTCTGAAAAAGAATTGTAAATTCTACTGTATATGTGAGAAAAAAAGATTTCATTTATTTCTGTAGACTTACAGGAGAATTCATTTCATCCTCATAGACGATGTTACCAGGCTGCCTTTCTCTGCAGTGGTAAAACTGAGGCCCTCATTTTCTTGTTGGCTATAACATGAGGCTGTTTTGTTCAAGAATACTATATTTTCTTTTTATTTTAGTTTAAAGAGAATAAAACAACACAGAACAAAGCTAATCAGAACAATGTAAGCGACACAGCACTTCACAACAAGACAACTGGATATTAACAGTAGCTACCATAATGTCTCTTTTCTTTGAAATAGTTGAGCATACCTTCACACACAATAATATCAAACATAACAAAATAGTATAAAACCATTCAAGAGAATGAAAGTATTACAGAACATTCTGAACCAAATAACAGAAAATGAACAATGCCTACTATAATATCTCATTTTCCATAAAAAAATTTGTTTATACTATCAAACATATTAAAATCCAGTAACACACAACATGATAGAACCAATGGAAATAGAAGAACAAAGACATGGTAGGACTTCCAAGCAAGATGATATTAAAGCAGCAATGGCTGCCATAATGTCTTGTTTTCTTCAAAGTAGCAAGAACACTATATTTTCATACCATTTTCCTTTTTGCATCTTGAAAGCAAATATCAGTGAGTGAAATAGTTTTACATTTTACCTAACTTACTTTTATTCCCCTTTATATATTGCTTCATTCTTGGAAACCACACAGATAATCTTGATAATCTTCACATTTCAAGGTTTTTTTTTTTTTTAACATGCAAGACATCTCTAAAGTCAGTTTTGTCAAGTTATGTAACATAGTCACAGAGTATGAGGATTACTGAGTGCATGGCCACAATAACATACAGAGAATGAGTGAAGAAAGGGGTCCCAACCTGATCCTTTGTGGGAGTCAACAATTTGTACCCAGGCAAGATCAAGAAGAAGTTGGTAGCAGAAACTAAAGAGCATCTACTGAGTGGGAAGACAAGAAAGCTTTGTGGTGAGGACAGTGTTTCAGGTAAGTATCTGTCAAGTGTTGCTGAGATTTCAAAGATGAGCACTTGGAACTGGTCACTGAATAAAAATTCAAGGAGTTCTCTGATGACTTGGACAAAAGCACTTTCAATTCAGTGTTGTGGACAATACATGATGACAGAAAAGTCAAGGGAGAACGATTTTTCTCAAGGAGGTATACCAACAGCCAATACACACTTGACTAGATATATTACGTCATTATTCATTGGGAAAATACAAATCATACTCATATACTACTTTATATTCAATGGGATGGATATAATCAACACAATAGAGAATAACAAAACATAGAATGAATATGGAGAAAGTCGTGAAACATTGCTGATAAAAATACATAAATGGTTCAACTGGAGCTCCAGAGAGGAAATGGATGAGTGTATGAGAATGAATTCTACATAGGGACAGAACCAACAGTGTGTCTGTATGTGTAAATATAGACATAGATGCACCATAGATTCTTCATGAGAGGCTGGCAAAAACAGTAAAGCCCCCATAGTCTGACACCCTTATGGGAAGCAAAACCACGGTCGACAAAGGAAGCCTTCACTCTTGTAGTGGTTGATAGATTGTGTCAACTTGAGACATTTAGAAGCTTCACTAAATGGGTTTAGCAACTCTACACCCAAGGGTGTAGAGGAAGACCCTAGGGTGGCTCATCACCTGGAGGTATGAAAGGGAAGGAGGAAGGACGAATGCATTCCATTCTTGGGACAAGCTCTAGTCTTGGCCTCATCTCCTGGCTTCCAGTGTAGACTCTTCAGCTTTGCGGCACAGACTCTTCAGCCTTCCATCTTAGAGCCTTCGGTCTTCTGCCGCAGACCCATCAGCCTGCTGGTGTGGACCTGCATGAGACACTAGGGTGAACTCCAGACCTTGGATTGAATCATTCAGCCTCCAGGGCATAGACATTCTCTATACACTTCCTCATCTGACTCTGTGGCTGACCATTGTAAGCCAATCTTGTTGTTTCTTTTACGTCTGTATATCTTGTGTTATATCTGTTCTCTCTAGTAAAACCCTGACTAACACAACTCTCATTCCCCTGCTTGTCTCCATCAACACACAATTCAGCATCCAGAACCTGTTCTAACTCCCTTTCCTTCTGGGTAGTTAGCACCTCTCCACAGACCCTGGGTTTGTGGTTTCAGTCAGACACAGTTCACAGAGTTGGGGGTTCCATGGAAAAGTTTCTGGAGGACACAGGTCAGGGTTCCCAGCAATGACAGAAGAAGAACCTTTATGATTAGGCACAAGGATCTTGAGTGTGGGTGCACCTTGGGGAGGAGTCAGGAGAAGGTATAGCTACCAGGTCAGGATAATGCATGCTAGGGGCATCTAGAGCTCGACTGAAGCCAGAGGGAGTAGATGAGTGCAGGTGTCAGGCTTAGGGTGCAGGTGTCCAGGAGGGCTGGTTTCTCCTGTTTCCTCCACATGAGTCATCTGGAAGGGCAAGCCTGGGCTATGAGCCTTACTGTAGAGGATAGCGAGCAGCCTCTTTTCCTTTAGATGTTTGTTTTTCACCCATAGCCTAGGAATACAACACAGAAGGTTCTGAAGCACCTGAGGGATGATAAAGTGGCCCAAGAGGGAACCTCAGGCCCTCACTGCCCATCAACATGAGCTGCTTATGAGTTCCCTCAAAGCACCCGGCACTAAATATGACAATTACAAATATTCTCAGTTAACATTGTTGAATTTACCACATTTCCCCAAAATAAGATTTACCTGGAAAATAAGCCCTAGCATGATTTTTCAGGATGCTTGTAATGTACCCCGAAAGAAGGCCCAGTTATTACCATAAACCAGAAATATTCATTCAATACAGCTGTTACAGAGCGCCATGGAAATACTGAATTATAAAATAATAATGTCAATATAAAATCAAATATAAATAAATATTCTTTTTGACATTAAGACAAATGATAATAAGTGTTTATGAGTATGCAAGGGTGCACCTTAATACGAGAGGTTAATGCCTATGCAAACAGGAGAACTTGAGACTTCCTGCCAAACAACCAATCAGAATACACTAAATACCCATAAATATCATGCACAGTTGGTAATGAATAGACGTGATTGTGTCAAATATGAGTCGTCATAACTTAATATGACAAGTGTTCTAATGGATGTTCTTAATCCACTTGTGTGAAGTAAAAAAATGTTTTCTGAATTTTTCAGCCTATAGTCAATGCTTTTGTGTGGACTATCATTTTTGACTGCTGTCTTTTTGTTACCACTCCTGTTTTGTAAATCTTCAACTAACACTTGATTCAATGGAAATTTCTTTGAAGCCCACCCTGCAAGAGGTAGTGACTTGAATGAAAAATTTATGGGATAAAATCACAGAGCTGCATTGTCAAAGCACTGTTAATAGGGTACATAGACAAAATGTACTGATTTCAAGAGAGGTCTATTACTGAATATGAGAGATTAGCACCAAAGTTTCAATAGTAAGTGCAGTTGCAAGAAATTCAGGCCAGAATTCAGAGTTTGAAGAATTACCATGATGTTCCAGAGTATGACATGATCATAGGTGAATAAATGCAGATTTTTGTACATGAGTAAATGAATAGATATCAATTTTTGTGCATAAATATACATTGTTTTACATGAAAAAATAAGACATTTCCTGCAAATAAGCCTTATTGCATCTCTCAAAGCAACAATTAATATGACACCCGGTCTTATTTTGGGGAAAATGTGGATCAAAAAAAGTTAAAGAACAGTGGGAACAGGAAGAGCAGATTTCTCAGACTGGGGAGCCCACAACTGGGTAGTGAGAGTCATGTGAGTGGTCAGTCTGGCCACTATCCCAGACCTCACCTTGTCCATACCCTCATGAGATGTTTGCTCTATCATCTGTACGTAGTAGATGTCATCATCATTGACCCTGTGGTCCTCCTGGGTTCCTGCACCTCATCATTGAGAGAGTAGAGCTTGCTTCTGTGCCTAGGAACCTGTAACCTTCCCTCATTACCATGAACCCAAGGCCATCATTGACGGAAACAACTATGAGGTTCTGAGTAGGATTTAATATTAACCAATTGGCTTTCTATATTTCCTTGTGAGTCTGTCCCAGCCCTAAGCCACTTGTCTGGTGATGGGCATCAGATTCACTTACTATTCCATAGTAAGTGAACCTCTATGAATCACTGATCCTGGCTGACACCTGTAGTGGCCTGTGATGCCAGTGATTCCCTCAAAGGCCACAACTAAGGACACCTGGCCCCAACCTCAATTAAATAAAGACTGAGACTGCAGGCATCTCATTCCTTCTGTCTCAGTCCTGCTGTAAATGTCAACCTGGAGATAAGATAGGTCTTCTAAATTGGCATAATTTGCTACTTGGAGAAGTCTTTAAACTGACTCCCAAGGTCCTGCTCAGTTCCTGCATTTTCCTCAGGGTCCCCTCTCTTTGGTTGAAAACAAAATAAATACAGGACACCTAAAGAAATTCTTTTTCTATGTTCCCAGAATCCTGAATTCTATTAAAGGATTTTGATCCTCCTGAGGCCCTAAAATCATACCACTTGTCTCATTTATTTAAGCCTTCTCTGTCCACTCATTTAGGAGGCTGTGGGCCTGATCAGACCACCCTACATCATGGTTAGATCCAGTGTTCCCTCTGCAGGACCCAGTTCCTGGTTGCAAAGGGAAGGAGAGAAGAAGTCCAGGGTCAACTGGGAGAGAGCAAGTCTATGCCCATAAGGGTACATACAAACTGTTTCTTCCATTTTCATCATCTTCTTTTTGTCTTGAGCTCTCCACAGGCACAGTCCAGTTCCCAGGAAGAAAAGCACTGCCATGATTCCTCTTAAAATGCCTCCAATGAGTTCTGTGGCAGCTTTTCAAGAAGAAAAGAAAGAATATATCAGTTACAACCATAGGGATCTCACTGCAACTGAAGTTTCACCTCATACAAGGCTTGGGGGAGGGCCTCTTAAGAAGGTGATGGTAATTGGGTCATGGAAAAAAGTGAATGTTTCCCAGATTACTCTAGCAAGTAAGATGAGGGCAAGGAAAAGCTGTAGCTAAATAGGGTCAAAGGAAGGCAGGAAAGGAGTCTATATTATACCCTGGGCCATACTAAGCATAGAAATTTATATGAGTATTCAAAATGGGAGGTAGGTGGAGAATATGCCAAGGAATTTTATGTGACTATGACATATTACATTCTGCATTAGATTCTAGAAGAAAGATTAGAGAGGATGAGGCCACACCTAAGTTCCAGGTCATTTATGCATTTAATGAAACCCCCTTAATGCACAGACATTATCCAGACAGTGTTTGAACAAGGATTGAAAAGATGCAAACATGTGACCCCTGATCTCCAGAACTTCTATTCTATACAAGACTCAAACACATAAGTGGACAATTATAAAGACAAATTGTACTGGATGGTTGCCTAGAAGAAGTGACACCTTAAAGGCTCTCAGTGGTGGTGCATATTCAGGGACTACAGTAGCAGTTCTGTGTGAAATGCACGTGTGAGTGAATGTGAGTGAATGTGAGCAAAGAACTTGTGGGCCATGAGTCCTACAGGGAGTAACTGGAATTCAGATCCAGAGATGACCCTGACATATGCCACAATCTGATCTGCTTTCTCACAGCCTCCTCTATTCCCACAGTGAATGACAGATTGGGTGGGAGAGGGATGGATGATTGGCACTGGACAAGCATGGAAGGGCAGGAATATGATGAACATTTACAGGCAGAGATACGTGATGGATATGATTCCAGACTTCTGCACAGGGTGGTCATGTGCAGGTACTGATGCTAATGAACATGGCATGGAAAAAGGTCTGGGAAACCCAGATTTCACTGCTCCCTGAGCTCCAGGACAGCCTTCCTGCCAGCAAGTGGCACTCACCTCTCCAGCAGATGTCACCAAGGTCTGAGGTGGCATTGTTCTGGGCCATGGGATTGCTGACCACACAGGTAAGGCTGGCATCAGCCTGGCTCCAGTGCAGGCTCACAGCCTGGGTCCAAGAGTTGGGGGCTGGTCCTGGTGTCTCTTTCTGCCCCAGATCCCTGGGGAGGCCCTTGATCTCCCAGGAAACATTTAAGTTCTCTG
>PVJX010042558.1:0-13972 GCA_004027295.1 Dolichotis patagonum | reverse complement strand
TTCCTTTCTTCCTTTCTTCCTTCCTTCCTTCCTTCTTCTTCTTTCTTTCTTTCCTTCTTTCTTTTCATTCTTTCTCTTTCTTTCTTTCTTTCTTTTCTTCCTTTCTTCCTTTCTTCCTTTCTTCCTTCCTTCTTTTCTTTCTTTCTTTCTTTCTTTCTTTCTTTCTTTCTTTCTTTCTTTCTTTCTTTCTTTCTTCTTTCTTTCTGTCTTCTTTCTTTTTCTTTCTTTCTTTCCTAGTAGGCGGGAACCACCTGAAATCCATGTGCTGTGATTACACTGTATTCTCAGACTGCAGTGTGTGCTGCATAATCTCGCCTTCAGGGGGCCCGAGCTGCCACTGCCCTGGTGGCCTGAGGACAGATTGTGGCAGGTGCCAGGTCCAAGCCCCAAGCTCTGCACACTCTGGTAAAGGGGGCTACGCCCACCTCTGCATCTTTTGAATGTCTGCAGCACTTAGCTGCTGTCTCCCGAGGGCACTGCTTCTTGGATTCCCTGAAGACCTCCACCGAGCCCAGCACTGTCTTCCCGCCCAGGACCTCTGACCCAGAGGCAGAGTGGGTCTCTAGGCCCCTCACTGGCACCCTCAGATGCTTCTGCTTTCTTCTTTGTAAACTTCCAGCTTTGGCTTAGACTATGTTCTTTCCCCTTTTTGAAGTTAAAAACCAGCCCAGGCCCCTGCCCACTCTCTCCTTTTAGATTTTGGTTCCTGGCTTGTAGTTATTTATTTATTTATTTATTTATTTCCCTAATGTTGGTGCTGAAACAATTCTTAGAATTTGAAACTATTAATGAATGATTCTCCCCACATCACCTCTTCTCAATTCTTAGCCCTCTTCCCCCAAATCTTACTTTTTTACTTTAGTTTTGGCCATTATTCCCATGGTCTTAGTAACAGTCACAGTAACTGCAGCAAAACTCAGTTTTGTTATCTTGAATCTCCTGTACTCCCGGCACCTAACCTCTAACACTCTTCACTTCCACCATGGCCTTTGAATCCTACCACCTTTTCATGGTATTTTAAGCACTTCCTGGCTTTGTTTTTCTCCTCATACAACGTAATTTTAGATTCATCATTTTCAACTCATCATACACAGTCTCAGGATGACTGTTTACTCCTCTCTTACGTTATCACGTTCAGAAATTCTCAGACACAGTCCAATAGGGCACTGGCATGCTCTGCGCGGCCGGAGAGCAGCATATTGTCATGAACATTGATGTCATACTAAATTCGCCACCATCACCTTCATGTGGACCATTCGTACCATGCCACAAGCAAAATAAATGTACCCATTCTATTAAAGCTCTCATTCTCAAAGTCACCACTTTACATCTCTCTTTTCAAACTCCAGTGATCCTTTTCCACCCTCCCTCTCCAAAAGATGCGGATCACGAGAAGTGCACCACTTGGAGCTCTTACCACCCGCCTTTCCTCCTGGTGCTGGTGATGGGTTGCCCATGGCTCTGTCTACACTGAGTTCCCCATCATGTCCCAGCTGGACACTGTTCCAGTAATCTTTTCTTTTTTGCTTTATCCTACGTTTCTGTTCTATTTTAGACAATACACATTGATAAGCAACAATACATGCTTGCTTCTCTTACAAAGAGCGACAGACTCTTGTGGTTTATATTCCCTTCCTTTTTACAGGGCCAATCCTGATCTTCATGTTTCAAATTTTTAATACAATCACTACACATTTTTAATATAATCACCATACATTTAAATTCAACTGTCAATTCTTAGTATTATTTACTTAGTAACTTGGTACGCAATATCATTCTCATTTTTTTCAATTTTTATGTTTTATTAGTACATGACTGCAGTAAATAACAACTGCATTCCTCATGGAGAGTTGGCATATATACATAAATATCTTCATTCTCCTGTAATCTACTCCTTTCTCTCTCCTCCCTCTCCTTTCCCACCACTTCTGGTCCCCTTCCCATTTGAAAAAGATCTATCTCCCTATTTCCTCACGCTTAGTATAGCATAAAGCATCTTGTATGTGATCTTTGTGCTCTGCCCCAAACACATTCTCCCACATGACAGTGTCTTTCTGCACCTTTCCCAACCTCTGCTGTGACAACATGAAGGCTACAAAAATCAAGAGTTTCTTTCTGCAAATCATTTCATATAAAGTATACCAAATACATGCACCATATATATTTTTATATGTTGAATATATATATAAAACTTCTAGCCTTGGAAGTCATCTCTTACATAGTGCTGTACAAAATATTATTAAGCAAAAATGAGAACTGAAATAATAATAAGGATAATAGCTGTGGATGCACACAGATTCACATGGATGCTGGAACCCTCATGATCGTGCCCTTATTGCTAACGGCTACTGTGAGCCACAGTAATTCCCTTAACATGTGGGACACAAATGTCTTACTTGCAAAATAAAGATTAAGTGATTTCTTAGACTCACGTAGCATGCTGAAGTAATTTGGTTATTTCACCTCCTTAACCTCTAATCTAAAAATAAAAATAAAAATAAAAATAAAAACTTATGAGCACAATTTCAGGATGGTTGTATATTTATGGAAAGTATCGACACACTTTTTAAAGTAGCAAGCTGAATAATTAAGATCATTATACTATTATCTTTACACGTTCTGTATGTCTGGCTTAGGTATGCAGACAACACAGAGGCAAAGTCAAAGCTGCTGCACACTTACATCCAATTTATGTGCACCATTCCTGTGGCAACTCGGGACCCTAAAACTGGTAAGATTTATGGAAGAAATGCACCACACATACACTACATTATAACCTAAATGGCACATAGGAAACTTGATGTGTTATAAACAAATGCACTAATATTGTACAATGTAACGAGTTGTCAGATTAGATGAAGTATGCAACAGCGCTATGCCTTTTCTTAGTTTAAATCAGATTTCCCCACAAAGCAGTGTGGAGTTTAGTCAATACATATGTCATTAAAATTCTTCTTCCTGACTTTGGAATTAGAGATTGGAGATTTGGAATGTGTCTTAATTATCATCGGTTAATCAAAACTGCTGTTTTGGAGAGAAATATTTTCAAATCACCTCCTCCACATGTGGCGTCGCAGTCCTCCCAGCCCGTGTGCGTCCACATGAAGAGAGGCTCAGGTGCTTTAGAGCTCTGATTCTCCGGAAGCGGGTCTAACGGAACAGTGTATTCATAGTGAAGACCGTAATTTTGATCTTGAAAAAGCAGCACCTTAAAGTATAAAGAGACAATCAAGGAAGAGCGCTCAGACTGTGGCACATTCAATGCGAAGTATAAAACTAAGAATACTGATACTTTAAAATGCTTATTTCATAGTGAACACTCCCTATTGCATAGCACAAATGTGGTAGCACTCTTGAACATTAACACTGCCATAATTCTGAAAAGATTGGAGCTCTACACTTACCTTTGATGCTCACTTGAATGAGATTAGAGATGTCTGGTCATTTTCTTTCAATTTGATAGACTCAGCAATTTTGCAAAGCAAGGGATATGTATGAAAATTCCAGTGGGAGTTCAGGGAATGGTGACAGAAACGAGTGTATCAGTATTAAGCTACAACTTATTACATAATGTCATCTGTGGTCTTTTCACGCATATAAAAATGAAAGATAAATAGGAGGCTTCTGAGATAACACTCAAA
This sequence comes from Dolichotis patagonum, assembly GCA_004027295.1. Lineage (NCBI taxonomy): Eukaryota > Metazoa > Chordata > Mammalia > Rodentia > Caviidae > Dolichotis > Dolichotis patagonum. The sequence continues at coordinate 10,331 of PVJX010042558.1, read as the reverse complement.
AGGAGGGTGAAGGACTGCAGGAATCATGTACAATGTGAGGAACAAGAACTTCTAAGTAGGATAAGAATTGTATTCCATGTATGCACCAGTAACTATAAATTTTGGCAACGGATTTTCCATTTGTAGTAAAGATATTTTCCTTTGAAAATAAATGTATGTTAAAATAAAGTTAAATAAATATTAGTAGCTGTACAGTTACATACATATATATAAACAGTTTAATAAACTGTATATTGATATACAGTTATATGGGTATATGGGAAGGTCTGCACTTCGAATGCAACCATTGGCAAGGTCTGTGTCTGTTTTGTTCTCCATGGGTACCAGACCCAAACTCACAACAGAATCATAATGGACAATTATAAACATCTAGTGAGTATACATAGATACTTCTGTATCTATGTGGATATTTTTCAATGAAATAAAGAATGGTAATGTGTTTCTTTATAAATTTACTTTCAGAAAATGTAGCAGGTAACCACATAAATTATATCAGTTTTATGGACATGAGGATCTAAGGAATCTATATAATAAAGACTTCAGGGATTTTTAGGTAAATGGATACACCTCGAGACCATAATCTTAAGTGAAATACATCAACAAATGAGTTTAAGCATTGCATTACTCACTTGCATGAGAATCCAAAGTGAAAACATAGAGTACAATGGGGAGTGATATCACTAAATTCTGCAAACACATACTAAAAATAATATGATACAGGAAATAGTATATATATATACAATTTTAATTATTGCTAAATTTTAGGGAACTTTGTTCAATATTTAAGCTGTATCTAGGTAGCTATAATAACAGAGAATTCAGTTAACATTCCATGGGAGAAACTTAAGCCTAAGGTTAAGGGTTGAAGTATATTTTCTTTACTTATTTTTCTCAAGGTTTTGTTCAATATATCAGTAGAGCTATTTTACTGTGTAGAATGGGAAACTAGTGTTTTGCCTTTATGAAATACATATCAATAATGAAAAAAATCTATAACGAGGTTCGAAGTATATTACAGTATTTATTTTGGTTTAAATATATCATTTGATGTTGATTACTTATTGTTTAGCCTGGTAAATTTAAAGGAAAGACTTCAATGACTTTTTCTTTCAAAAATCACTTACCTTGTTTATAGTTATAACTAGACTAATACCTAATTTTTAAATTGATAGAATGAACATTAAATAACAGCTACTTACCAATCTATTCAGTTATGTGAAAACAAGCCTATTTTTCCTAAAACACTGCCTTTTCATTGATAGAACTTCAGATTGTTCTTGCATATCTACTGCCATTTAAAACAGAGACATGGGCTACAAAACCATTAGCTATTTTTGAAACCATCTTAACTTGGCAGCATTCTGTGCAGAAAGGAAAGTGTGACTGCATTGCAGCAGAGGACACAGGCACGGCAGTGGCAGGTTTGCCTTTCAAAAATCGGGACCAGCTTTCAATCTGTAATAGTCATTACAGAAAAGTATCCTAGAAGTGCAGTTTCCCTTGGATTACTGAGTAAATCCAGGTCACACAGATGCCTTCTTTTAGACATAGTTCACTGACTTTAATTATGCTTCGTGGTTCCAGGAAAAACCTTGGTAATTACCAGTCAGATCAAGGATTCTGTACCAAGAAAACTCCTTCATCCTAACACTGAAGTTTCATAGACTCTGCTTTAAGATTTTCAAATACGTAGAGACTCAGTACAAGAGCCTTGGCCTTGCTCCATAAAAAAGAAAAAGACCAAAAAAAAGAAAAGAAAGAAAAGTCAAATCCGTAGGTTATACTTACATAAGTCAAACTTAATGGCATTTTTCTAAAAGTCAATCATTAAAAATGTTTGTTCTTGATGTTACTGAATTAGATATAACTATAGAAGGAACTAAATATTATTCACATGAGGGTAATAATTTTTTCCTCTTTTTCTAAATGTAACAGGACACAGAGTGGAGTTTTAAAACTGAAATTATATGACTGAATCCAAAGGAATTGTGAGGAGAAGTATAAAATAATTTTCAGTTTGGTATAAAAATCTAAGCTTTATTCAGGAAGGGCAACACCCAAAAATGAATTTTTATTGACCTCTAAATAACTTACTGGACAGCACCATGCACATTTCTTAACTTTCCTCATACAAGGTTCTTTTTAGTCTGTAAAATGGAGCAGTAATAATATATATGACAGAGTTCTTGTGAGGATCAAATGTTGTAATAAATGCAAAGTACTTCTGGCCAGTAATTCTCAGTGTTCATTGAATGGTGGATATTAAAATTAGAACAAAATGGAACCACACAACTCACACGGCCTCCTTACTCATGTTTGCAAAATGCATAGATTGCAGTTTCACAAAACTTTATAAATTCAGGTTGTGGTCCACTACCAGCTAGAGTGGTATCAGTAGAAACCTATTAGAAATCCAAATCTCAGGTCCTGGCAATTAATGAATCAGCATGTGGATTTTACAAGAAACCCAGGTAATTTGCATCTTCATTAAAGTTGAAGAAACAAATGGGCCAATATGTGACTTAAACCTCTAACCTCTACATTAGCAACACTAGATATTTCCAACTGAAGACAAATTGAACTTAGATTGTATGAACACATTAAGTAATGTTGATGATCACATTCCAAATAATGACAGCTAATCACATTTGAGCAGCCCCAGGTGTAGAACTCAGGATGTTCCAAGTGGCTGAAGTTTAGATTTACTTTTGTGCTAGAATATAAAACTCGTAGCCAGGTCTCTGACTATCAAGGTTGACATCCCAGGAGCCCATGATGGCACTTGCCATCGGCCTTCACATGCTTTCATTTTTCTGTTTCTCGCCAAACTCTCTCCTGACTCGCATTAACCTTCTTACTCTGGTAAAAATGTTGTCATCTCATTCACATTTTCATAATTCATTAGAGAAATCCATTAAGCTAATGAGAAAACATAACAGAGTCACTAGGGGCACTGTTTGACACATTTAACAATTTCTTTTCCTCAGGCAAAATGACAATTCATCAAAGGCATTTAAACAGACTGAGACAGTGGTCATTTAATATGGACACAAAATATCATTTGCTATATTTTAGCACTGTTTTTGTAGGTATCCACTTTGGTTAGGAAATGGATGTTTCTACTAAACATGGATATATTGGGCTAGAGATTTAGCTCAGCGGCATAAGCGCCTGCCTTGCAAGTGCGTGGTCATGAGTTCAATCCCTGGTACCAATTTTTTTAAAAAAAGGATATATTATTCTTTAAAAACACAAGTCTATTTTAAGTCTGTGAATTCTCTATAACATCCTGTTCCACTTGTAGTAAGTATCATCTTTAGACATCACGGTTTAAAGCACCTTTTAAATACTGCCAAAAGTTCACCACTTAAGTAATTTGGAATGCCTATATGACAATTGGAATTTGGAAAAAAAGATTAGAGAGGGCACAGTAGGAATGTCTTTGCCATGAAAAATGATTATGCAAAGTTATCAGTTCTTTCCCTCGTACCAGGAGGTGCAGAGGTGTTGTGGTGGGACCTTTGGCGGAGATCTTCTCCCATAGCCCTCGTCTTACGTAATGGACGGTAGTTCCAGCTAAACTGAACGCACCAGAGTGTTCGATCTTCCAGTCACTGTTAATAGAGTGTTTGCCAGCATCTCGGAGAGCTATGAAAGAGTTCAAAAGTTATACTATTATTAGCTCAGCATTACACATTAACATCTACTGATTATTTGTTAAAAGCATTCCATTTATTTCTAAAGCAATTGTTCAACACATTCTGATATCAAACATGAGGCATCTCCTCTTGGGAGACATCCACGATCATGGCATATGACACAGGCTCCCCTTTTCTGAAGTTCACACCTACCCAGCCACGTTATCCACCTTCTCACACTGTGTGTCCATTACTTTGACTCTTACTGAATGATTCTTTAACACATTATTGCGTTAAGCCATCTGCATAGATCTCTACTTAGCAATTCTGGGAATGTTGGACAGACTGACACCACCTCTTACACATTCTTTGTGTTTTCCTACAGTCATCTAGAAAAGTGTGGAGGTGGGGATTTAGCTCAGTGGCTTAAGCGCCTGCCTGGCAAGTGTGAGGTCGTGAATTCGATCCCCGGTACCAAAAAAAAAAAAAAAAGAAAAAAAAAAGAAAAGTGTGGAGGTTATATGTAGTCCTACAGGCTATATGTAGTACTACAAAAAATATTTTGGTTCTAAAAGTGGAGACATACCAGCAGTTGTGTGCAATTTGGTATAAAAAGAATGAAAATTAAGTGCCACTTCCTACTGATAAGCAGTCACTGTATAACACAAAATCACTTTGTTTACATAAAATTTTCGCCTTTATAATATGAAAGTGAGGTATCATAGTTACCATTTGAAAGACACATTTTAATTTCCTTGCAGATGAGTTCAACTTTTTATTTAAACTTTTGAGCACTCCCACGTCAACGTATTCTCTTTCTACAGGACACACACACGAAGGTTTGTGGAAGGCTTTATGCACATTACTTACATAGAACATTTTATAACTTAGGCTAATAAATTATCACTAATCATTATTTAAATTAGTTTCCATTTATTGGATATTTGATTACTTCAAAGTTTTTTTTATATTGTAGATAATGCTTACGTAAGTATGCGGTACATCTCATTATGTTCCTTCAATAAATTTCCAGATTTATAATTATAGAAGCAAAAAAAATTGAACACTTAGAGTTTGAAAAACAGCCCAACATAGATTTTCATAAAGATTGTGTCAATTTCTACTTCAATATCAGTGATGGAGAGTGACCATTTCTGAAAAGTTTGTTACAACTGTCGGTGATATAGAATTTAATCTTCACTGACTTACTACTGATTGAGCATAAGGTATAATTTAGGAAATACAATGTTCTAGAATCCTAAAAAGTGAAAAACACAGATACATTTTCTGGACTCAAGGAGTTTATAACCTAATTAAAGATGCAGACATTCAACAAGCTTTTACAAGCAATTACTTTTTTAAAAATTATTTTCACTAGTATGTGTTTGTAGTACATAATGTGTACATACCAAGTATGAACTTAGTACAGCTTAATTTTTCTTTTCATTCCCTTTCCCTCCCCTCCAGCTTTTGATCCCCTTACCATCTGAGGAGTATCTATCATTCTACTTCCTATTATCTTTTATTGTGCTCTTTATATTTTGGATGTCTCATATATGATATTCAAGCTTGTGTGTCTACTTTATTTCTTTTAAGATGATCTCAAGGTGCATTCGTGTTCCTACAAATGACTCAGTTTATCTTTCTTTATGGCAGAGCAGTACTCCACTGTGCATAAATAACAGATTTTATTTAGCCATTCATCTGTCCATCAACAGAAGAATGGACATATGGAATTAACATGTGACACACTGACAATAGTGTGGGGAGAATCAAGAAAGGCTTGTCTAGGGCTGGGGATTTAGCTCACTGGCAAAAGCACCTGCCTGGCAATCGTGAGGTTGTGAGTTCAATCCCTGGTACCAAAAAAAAGAAAAAAAAAAGGCTTGTCTGAGGAATATTATTTACTGAGGGAGTTAGTTTACAGGGAAAAGGGAAGCAGGGAAAAAACATTTACGGCTGAGTGAGAGAACAATTGGGAACATCCTCGAACTCCATGCAGGTTGGTGTGGACTGGGAAGAGACATGAGCATGAAGTCAGCTATGAGGAAGCAGATGATGAAGAGAGGAGGCTGGAGGGCAAGGGGCGTCCAGGTTGTCTAGGCACTTTGAGGGTTTTCCTAGCAAAAAAGGCAGAACTTAGAATTTGAAAACTGCTATAAGAAAAATGGGCTTATGCAGAATACATCTGGGCGGAGAAGATGGTTTAGAGCATGAAATGAAACGAACGGAGGCTTGAATGAAGACAGGTGACAGAGTAATAACAAGACACACTGAGGGTAAAACTGACAGAATATGGTGAAGATCTGATTGTCCTGAGAGAGAAACTGCTACACAGGATGCCAGCCGGTCCAGATGAGAAAAGAAACATAGTAGAATGGCAAATAATGGGTTAACAGAGCATGGTTGTGGATTTTACTAGGAGCTCAAATTTGAAAAAATTGGTTTATTTTGTTTAATGATCTCTTTGCACCAGTGATGTTAATTTTGTTTTCATTTGCTGATTAATTACTTGCATTTCTTTTTAGTTATCTTATATCAAGTCCACTGAAAGATTTTTGGTGCTTGTATTCCCATTAATACAAGCAATATATTAGTGAATTATGGAAACTTACCTTGTCAATCTTAACCTCTCCCAAAGAATTTGTAAAGTCTTAATTATATCTTTAAAAAATTAATATTAAAATTGAGATATTAAATAATTAAAAAAATTAAACATATATACTTTTTCAGATTTATGAAAAATATACAAGTATTAATATTTTTAAATTTTAGTTTGAAGAGGAAATACATTGTTAGAAGACTCTCAAGATTTTCCAAATAACTATTACCATGTACAAGTGGATAAACTTTAGACAATTAAGTGTTTTAATAAAAAAATTAATGTTTTTTGCATAGAATGCAGATTTATGTTATGTTTCCCTGGAACTTATTAAATAATGTGAGAAATCTATTTGGCCTAGATTTGCACAGTGATCAATGTAAACCTCTTAATCTAGGATTTTAATGTATTTTCAGGGCAAAAATATGAAGGAATATTCAACAAAGATCGCCAATAAAAATGCCTGACAAATCCTCGGGTTTGCTAAAATACGACATTTAGATTCAATTCATATTTTGGTCTTCAATATCCTGCAGAAAACAACATTCACATACATACAAATCCACATCGACTTAATAAGAGTCTACCTTTAAGATTCACTATTTTGGGCATGTGATTTTTCTCTAATTTTGTTTTTGTTTTTAAATAATGATGTTGAAACATGTATTCAAAGGCCTTGCTTCTGACCATGACTTGAATTCACTCAAAATGTCCTAGCTCTCTTACCATAAACAAATAGGCAATATATGAAACAATTCTTCTCAACTAATGAATGGAGAACAAGTGATATGATCTCTAAAACTACATGGTTTTCAGCCTGCAAATACTCTCCAGACCCCTAACTGGGTGGCTGAACCTAAGCGAAGCACAGAGGATGAGGACTTCAGTAGGAGGAAGACACAGAGAAATGGAGCTCAAACTGGCCAAGGCGGCTTGCATCTGTTTTATGAAGTACTTCAGAAAGCAAACTACACAGAAAAGATCTAAAGCCATGCAGAGGTGTACGTTTGAAGCTGTGGGGGAAAATTCTGCTTCCAGTCAGCAAGATAATCCTGTCAGCCAAGAAACAAAACAACTACGCAGGTCTCTGTACTTTACAACACCTAGAACTCAGCTAGGACTGGAAGACGTAAGAGTTGTATTTACTCAGAATGGTCAGATCTTTTTTGCGCACCCAGGAAAGAACCTAGAAAGCCCACATACGAGAAATCAACCTTAACTAGTCTCAAAGTTAAAGTTACTTTAGATCCACTCTAACACACTTGTAAAAAGGATTCAATAAGTCCATTTTATTTAAAAATAACTCCTCAGCAAAATGAAATGCGATATTCAATAATGAAGAACGAAGCAAGATAGTCACCCAGCAATACCATATTAACTATGTGTGGAAGCCAATCAGCAATTACTGGAAAAGTGAAAGTGGAAGTACAGGCTATAATTCCAGTACTTGGGAAGCCGGCATAGGAGGGTCACAAAGTCAAGGCCATGCTGGGCTATATAGCAAGTTCAAAGCCTGCTTCGACTAAGTAGAAGACTTTGTTTCAAAAAACAAAATGAAAAGAAGTTAGAAAATGTGACCTATCATAATCAGGGGGAAAAATCATTCAATAAAATGAGATTCAAGAATAATAGAGATGAGGACACTAGCAGATCAAGCCTTAAAACCTATTATTATAGACATGGTTAGTATGCACACAAATTTAAAAAAATGTAATACTGAAGAGCAACAGAAACTATGAAAAATTTGCAAATTAAAATTATCAGAATAGAAAAATAAAGTATCTATAACAATAATCTTACTGGGTGAGTTTAACAACATATTGGACTTTGTGAAAGAAGTTAGTGAACTCAAAGATAATCTGAAATTTAGAGGAGAAAAAGGCTAAAAGAAAAAAAAGAAACAGCATTAGTGACTCACAAGAAATACTTGCTACAATTGCATATGTGTAATCAGAATGTCAGAAAAGGCAGTTAGGTCATACTTATTATTTGTAGGCATGTTGCTCAAAAGTATTCTAAATCTAATAAAATTATAAACACACCAAGTTTAAAAAGTATGAAGGAACCATGTAGAAAAAGCATAGAGACAGCTGTACAAAGCTCATGATGATGGGAAAAAACATTGTTTAAAATGATTAAAAAGAAAAAGACATTATAAACAAGGATAAAAGAGTTAAGAATTCACTGGGCATAGCATTGGAACTAATGCAGGCCATAAGGAGGATGAAATACCACATTTATAATGGAAAAGAAAAGAAAAGAAAAGAAAAGAAAAGAAAAGAAAAGAAAAAGAAGACAAACATACAAATAACATCTAGAACTACATCCAGTGAAAATATCTTTTAGAGCCAAAGACAAGATAAATACAATTGATACAAAATCTGAGAAAGTTATTATTATCAGACTTGGGCTATGAAAACTGTTAAAGTACTTCGTCATGCTAGAAGCAAATGGTTTTAGATGGAAACATGCTAATGTGAATAAAAGAAGAATGTTGATACTAACAAGTATATTAAAACATGGGAAATATATGCTTATTAAAATTACTATCGTATAGTTTGGGTTTCATAACAAGGAATAGTTCCAGAGATAAAAAGGGACATGATACACTTACATGATTTTGCTTTCTCTGTTATGCTCACTGTATCTATTTCCTTTTGTAGTCCTGAATCTTTTTATTACAATTAAATTATATTTGTTGACTTTCATAGACATTTTTTGAGTTATGATTTGAAAGAGTATTCTTAAATGCTTTTTTATTTTTTATTTTTATTTTTTTTATTGGTACCGGGGATTGATGTTATCTTGATGACTTGAGATTTCACAGTTACCTGTGAATTTGTGCTGCAAATCTGTAGTGGGGTTGTTCTAAGATACAAGTTTTCTGAAAATTTGAATTGCTATCTGCTCCTCATAATAACAGTAGTGGTAACAGAGAAACATTTCTTTCCTTTAACCTTTTGTAGTACAAATGCATTTCTGTCTCTCCGTGGCACTGAGCACACAGCTCTTTAGACTTCTGTTTCCTTCCACAGTCTTTTTCAAACGCTCACTTTCCAAAGGTTTTTAGGGTTTGTTTTCTGTCCCCAGAATCTTTTCTGCTCTAAATCTAAACTTGGTTACCAGGAATAAGGCTAAAATGGTGCTTCGGACTCGGCCTGACCCTCGCTTCCTGTTTTCACTTTGCATTTGGCATCTGAGGGTTTTTTAATTTCTTTTCACTTCAGAGGTGTTCCAGTTGAATGCTCGTGTCCTTCCAAAATTCATGTGTTAAAACTTTACCCATTAATGTGACGCTTTTGGGAAACGGGGTCATTGGGAGGTAACTGGGATTAGATGAGCTCATGATGGTACAGTCTTCATAAATCAGATTAGTCTTCTCATAAGCATCCCCGGAGAGCATCTTACTCTCTTTCCACCACTTAAGGATACAGCTAGAAGTTGGCAGTCTCCAGCCCAAGAAAGGGCTGTCACCAGAACCTGACCATGCCTGTTACCCTGATCTCAGACTTCTACTTTCCAAAACTGTAAAGAACTGTAAGGAAAACATTTCACTTGTGAATAAGTCATTAGTTTATGTCACTCAGGTAATTTGTTATAGCATCTCAAAGTGATAAAAATAAGAGATAAAACATTAAGGTTTTTCTTGGTATTTTGCTTATTTAATTGTTTATATACAATGCCTTATACGCAAAATTGTAGCGAAGGTTAAGTTCATCCACATGTCATTTTTAGATTTGTGGAAAAAAACATAAACTATAACTATTTTATAAAGATACAAGATATGATGTCCCAATTTTAGGCTTTTTGAAAGCAAAACAATAACGGCACAATCTTCCAAAAAGCAGATAATAATTGCATATAAAAATATACTCCAAATACAAAAGGTGTTGGGAGGCATTTCAGCATCTCCTATGAATTACACATAGCTTTATGTAGACAAATTAATTTAAGAGTGGTCAGTTTGCCAAGGTTCTATTTTCATTCCTTTTTGCTAAAGCAATTTCAGAAAATTTCCAACAACTTCCTTTCAAAACCCAAAGGAATCTTTAGGAAGTATGATTTATATATATATCCTTTTGCTAGGTCAT
>PVJX010042557.1:0-14103 GCA_004027295.1 Dolichotis patagonum | reverse complement strand
AGTTCACTGGCTCCCACTTGCTAGGCAGGGGGGAAGGAGAGGGGGGACACGGGATGGGGGACAGGACGACATGAGATGTCTGATTCTCAGCCCACACGCAGGCAGGATCACAGTCGCCCCCCAGAGACAGGAAGAGCTCCTTGTTCTCCCGGCACCCAGAGTCAACTGCATGGTGCAGGTCCTGAGGCGCCAGGGTCTCTCCTCTGCAGGCCCCCTAAAGTCCACCATACTCACCTGCTATTTCTTTCTGATGAATTGACCATTCCATTTCCAAAGTTCTGAAATGGCCAACAGACCACAGAAAGAATTCTCTTTAGGCTCCTGTTTGAAACCAGCAGCTACAGCGATCTTCTGGCCTTGCTTCAGGGCCACGATAATTACATTCTAAAAACAAAACATTTGTGAAACCACCATGTATATAGTTCCTTCTCTTTAACATTACTTTTTTTTCCCCATACTAAAGATTAAATCCAAGGCCTCACACTGAGGTCCTTATCCCTTTATTTTTTTTTTTTTTTTTTTTTTTTTTTTTTTTTTTTTTTTTTTTTTTTTTTGGTACCGGGGATCAAACTCGTGACCTCGCGCTTGCCAGGCAGGCGCGTAAGCCACTGAGCTAAATCCCCGGCCCCTCACTCTATATTTTTTGAGACAAGGTCTAGTTAAATTGCCCAGGCTGGCCTCAAACTTGCAATCCTCCACCTCAACCTCTTGAGTAGCTAGGATTACAGGGATGCACCACTGCACCCAGCTAACATTATTACTTTCATAAACCCTCTCTTTAATTCCTTAGTTTATCTTCCATACCTGGCCACGACACATTTTTCTGTGAAAAGCCAGATAGTAAATAGTTTAGGTTTTGCAGTTTATACAGTCTCTGTGATAAGCATCCATCCTGTGTGGACAAAAGGAACTCTAGACAATACGTAACCAAGTGGACAAGACCATGTTCTGATGAAAATTTTGGTTACCAAGATAGGTGGCCAATTGAATTAGGCCCATGTGACTAGGCTTAGGCTGGCCAGCCTGTAATCTGGAAGAACAAACCCTGACTTTCCTGTCTAGGAAGACTTTGAAGATTTCAATTTGCAAGGTTTTGAATAATCTGAACTGAAATGATGGTAACATGAGTCACACAAGACCAACATGTGTACTTGAAAATCTAAAATTCCTAAGATGTATTTAATATGGGTCATCTCAGAGCCCTGGGAGGAAACAAGCCCGCTGAGGCTGCACTCTTACGCATTTCCCCATTCCTTGAGCAAATCAAGTAAGACAGAACAGAGAAACATCTTCCATCCAACTGCACATTTCTGGGTCAAAGGTGGCCTTTCAACTCCAAAAATAGAGTTTCTTCCCCAAATCCACTTCTTTCTGACAAGAAGTGTGAACCCTTGGATTTCTAACTGTGAAAGGATGCAATTCATGAATGTGTTCTCAAAGCATCAAATGAAATCCTGAGCAGTCAGATTAAAAGGAGTCAGTGACAATTTCTGGAACATTGCCAGCATTCAAGGCATTTCCACTGGCCAGCATTTCCACTGGAAAACTCCACAGATTCCAAGTGATAAACCAAACTGTAAAATGAGATATACGCCACATAACGATATTTTCCTATTTACACTACCATGTTTCCCCAGCTCAAATCTAATTCAGAGAAACTAACCCATTGGCTTCTCCTTTGGAATTATCCACTTGAAAATCTGAGAGATTAAGTCAGCACGTATGACTTACTCATGTAACCCAAACAGCCACACGTAGGGTCCTTTTTAATATGTAAGCCATTAAGAACCCAGTCCCTTTCATCAGTAAAAGTCAGTTCGGAGTTTTAAATGACATGACAGAATGCAGTCTTCTTTTGTTTTATCTTCTTAGTATACCACTTATGATTTGTGGTACTTTTCTTCTTCCTAAACATGGAAAATAGCAGAATCAAAGTCTGTATCCTAGAAGACTCACAGCTTTTCTCTGTGCCCACCCCAGTGCCACTGCCCAAAATTTCTGCAGGAATAGAGTTAAGAATAAAATAATAGGGCCAGGGATTTAGCTCAGCGGCTTAAGCGCCTGCCTGGCAAGCACGAGGTCATGAGTTCAATCCCCTGTACCAAAAAAACAAAAAGAAATTTGCTCTTCTTCCTCAAGTTACTATATAGTCTTGTTTCTGCCAGGAAAATAGAGATCCTCAAAGATGCATGAGTTAGGGGGCTGGGGATTTAGCTTAGTGGCATAAGCACCTGCCTGGCAAGCATGAAATGGTGAGTTCAATCCCCGGCACCAAAAAAACAAAAAAGTATGAGTTAGTGGTCTTACGTAAATATTTCATAAGTACAACGTATTTTTCTCCTTCTTCAAAGAGACTGAAATTGCTGCTTTAAAAAATATGTTGTTTATAATTATTTACTTGGTGTGCTTTGCAACAAGTACTATGTGCTATGTCATAAAGTGAAAACTTAGCAATTAAACTTAAGTGAGTAAAAGATGCTGTGTTTTCAATTGTGTGCTTTAAAACATTTTTGCATAAGCTAAAGGTTTGGACTCATTTTTCCAAAGTATACCTTTCACTTCTAACTGCCAGTAGACTAAATGCCACATTTAATTAAGACTGAAAAGAACCTCTAGTAGAAATAACATGTCTGATTTGGTGAGAACCACCCCAGCCCTTGTGCATAGTGCCATCAGGTCCCACTAAGTGTTCTGTGTCACCTTGCAAAGACTAACACACCACCAGCAGCCACTGGATGCAACTGTATGGACTTAGCTGAATAATTTTCATTTTTCTAGAGAACAAAAGTTTTGTGTGTGAGCTCTGCATTCTCCGTTCCTGTTTGGGCACACGGAGGGGCTGAGATAGCACCTGTTGTTCCCTCTGAGTGAGGACAGCAGCTGCGGGCTCCTGAGACTTAACCATGTCGCACTCAGTTCCACCACTTCATGTGGCCCCCCTGCCGTTTCCACAAAGCCTGAGTCCCTCGCAGCGGGGCAGAGAGGAAAGAAAGGAGGAGTTAATATTAGCCCTAGCGTTTGTCAGCGACTTCCCCACTCCCTTCAGCTGTCGGTCATACTTCACCCCCTGCAACAGATGACTATAGGACTCAGGGGTAAATCTCTGGACATTGTACCCATTACGGATTTAAACTTCTATCCAAAGCATTCCTCCCTGAGAAATAGAATCTTTGCTGTTTGTCTACATTTGCCCTCAAATTACCTTGCTCAGGGATGGTCTTCTTTTAAAAAGAATTTTTTTACCTTGATATAAAAGTAATTATTGTGTGTTTGTGAGGAAATTCTGGAAAACAGACATATTAAGGAAAAAAACGTGTATCACCTGTAATTTTGCCATGCAAAAAAATAACCATTGTTACTATCTTGTTACCTGTGAAGTTAAGCTATGATGGAAAGCAAGTTTTATAACTTGATTTTCTCATTTAATATACTCTGATCTATAGTTGAATTTCTCATTGACACAGTAGTTTATACAGCCTTTAAAAACTCTGTTGGACATTTTAATGCTTTTCAAGTTTTTAATTGTAATTTATACTGTGATGAGCATCCTGTTAGGTTTTTCCTTGGTGCTGTATGGAAGCAAGAGCAGAAAAAGATAAAAAAGAAAAAAGGGGGCCAGGGATTTAGCTCAGTGGCTTAAGTGCCTGCCTGGCAAGCGCAAGGTCGTGAGTTCAATCCCCAGTACCAAAAAGAAAGAAAGAAAGAAAGAAAGAAAGAAAGAAAGAAAGAAAGAAAGAAAGAAAGAAAGAAAGAAAGAAAGAAAAAAGGTATTGCACGCACAGGAGGGCTGCAGAAGAGTGCAAGATCTCTCTGAAGCAAACAGAAACAGCGGGCTTTTATTCAGTTTGATGGGGGGAAGAGTTTGAAGGGGTGGGCAAAATAACGTATTGGCAGCTGATTAGGGGAATGTTGGCAGGCACGCTAGAAGCAGGAAGTTCAGTTCCAGCTTGAAGAAAGAACACGGAAGTCAGCATTGGAGGGACGCACTGTCACTCCTGGGTCTATCACCGTGTTGGACAGGTGGCAGGGCTGAGCCTGGCAGAGCTTCCTCTAGGTGAACCCATCACATCCTTGTTTTAAATCTGTATTGCAGTGTGCTTTATTTCTTTAGGGTCAACTTAGAGTAGGGAAGGAATAAAGGAGAAAGCAGCTGCTTTGACAAAAGAAAGGGAATGTAAAGCCAGAAGAGAGCAGAGGGCAGCACAAGCTAAAAACAGTGGTGGGGCTGGGGCCAGAGGAGCTGGGAACCTGGGAACCTGGGCCCAGGAGGGGTAAAAAGGTCACAGAGATGCAAGAATCACCCTGAGGGTGATAAGAAGCTAAAGGAGGGTTTCAAGCCAGAGACCAGACTTGTACCTTAGAGAGACACATTTTAGTAAGATCCCTCTAGTTGCAGTTTGTAGACTGGGTAGCAAGCAGGGAGACCAGAGAGGAAGCTGTTCAAGTAACTTAGGAAAGATAAGAGGAAAGTTCCAGTAGTGAACTGATTTAGGATGTGTGTCCTCCAGGACTTGGTGGTGGATCATAGTGAGTGACAAGGAGGAGGTGGCATTGTGAAGATCTGCAGGCTTCTAGTTTGAAGTGTTGGGTGAATGTACGGTAAGCTGAGCAGCCTCCATGCAAGCGATATGTGTGGGAGCAGCTGGACATGAAGTTTGGAATCAGATGGGCGAGTAGAACTCGACAGTTTGAGTTACCAGTATACAGGATTATTTGTAGCCATGCAAACTGAGGAAGAGCAAGGCGGAAGAGGCAGCAGGAATGGTGGAAGAGCAGGAAGAAAGGAACTTGCTGTTCTACAGAAACCACTTACAAGAGTGTCGCAGGCTACCATGCCACATGTGTTGGGGAGGACAGGGAACAAGAATGAATAAGATCCCAGTAAATGGGAGGCTGAGGCAGCAGAATCACTGCAAGTTCAAGGCTAGCCTGGGCTACATGGTGAATTCAAAACCAGTCCGAACTACATAGTGAGACCCTGCCTCTTAAAAAAAACAAGAATGAACAAGAACCAACCAAGGAAATAAGGTGAAGTGATGAACTGAGGCTTCTTAAGGAGAACAGCTCTCCTTCCTTTTAGAACTAAGTAAATAAACCCAAACCCAGATGTATCCCTAGTTTGCATTGAAAGTGGAGAGCCATGGTTCTGCTATGGCAAAATGGGCGTGTCAGTCTCTGTGCTGTCTTAAGACCTATGCAGAATTTTTAACGAGATTCTGCCTAATATTGCTTGTCTTCTACTTTAATATTCTCCCACTCGTGCTTGTAAAATCAGTCTAAATCCTCCTTATAGGCACCTCTTTAAAGGCCATAGTTCACTATGAGACAGTGGTACTACCCTGCTTAGTCTGCTGCAGTCTCATAATTTCTGAATTGGTGTCATCGAGTAAATAAACGCCCATAGTGGCAGATATGAACTGGCATATAGGTTTTAAAGAAAGTAGATCATACCTGGTTGAAGGGTAAAAAGAGGATGGCAATCAGAAAATGATTTGCACATGCTCGCTTGGGCAGCACATATACAGAAAATGATTTGCAGAGGGACATTTGCGTCCTTCCTTGGTCTGATACTTATAGTAGAGAACAGCCTTTTCACTGCTTACTGGAAAGTTAGCTGTGGAAGTCTCAGCAGCCACTTTGCACAGGCCAGTGTAGTATCTTGAGAATTACCCTCACTTTATTGCATGGTGGGTGAGATGCCCCTGCACATCAGGTGGGCAGCGGTTTGCTGCCAGGTGATGATGTGGCCATGAAGAGTGAGTGCTGTTTTGTGATGCCTGATCCTGATGCTGAGACATGAATTTTTCCTGTTCAGTAAGCAGATAATGCAATACTCTAGAAGCTTACATGTCCTCTCAGTCACTTTTCTCTACATTTCAGCATTGTTGCCTGTGTATATTTTGAATTTACTTCGACCTTGTTAGAATAATCTAGCCAAACCTTCATGAATGTGTCTCTAGTATTCATCATTATGCATGCACATGGCCATTACTGTTTGAGTCACATGAGAAGCTGTTAATGCCTTGAGCCCTTTAGAAAATTGGGGATTAATGTCTATTAATGCTGAACTAATGCCATTTTTTCAGGAAAAACAGTGGCCTTTATGGAGTCTTTCTCTGACAACATCCTTATTTGCCCTCCATCAAATTTTATTTGGTATTGCAAAGTAAGTTTAGTATATAAGTCAGAATCTTTCAGATAAAGTGATTGGTTTCAACTCCAAATTGAATGTCCTTGAAGGAGCTTACAGAGTTGTAGGGCCCTCGGGGCTAAATGCCCTAGAGCAAGACCTGTCTGCTTCTTCCCACCAGTATCTTCTCCTGTCCTTCCCTGAGCTCCAAGATTTGCTTCCTGTGTCCTATAGTTTGGCTTGTGCCCTGGAGAAATCTTGGCCCCAGGCAGCTCCAGACCTGCATTCCCTGCTTCAAACTTTGTGCATCCTAGTGAAAGTCTCTGACTAGCCCAGACTCCATCCAGACTCACAAGGCTGGGAAACAGGGTCCTGGGAGTGAGGTCCCAGAGCAGCTCCATCAAGGCTACGGGCTTGGTCCCAGGTTAGATGGGAAGGATCAGTTCTCCAAGGAGAATAAAAGCAGACAACTGAAAAAAAAAAAAAAAAATGAGCAAACAAAAACCATTGTCGACTACCCTTAATGTTCTTTTCTCTTGAACAGTATCGTTCATCCTTGCCCCAGAGCGGCCTGATGAGTCACAGTGAAATTCTTCTATCTTTGGAATTACACTAACACTTAGTCTATGCTTCTTCTACCCCTTATCAATGTAATTTTTTATGTTTCTTTATTATACATGGTATATCATGTTGATAGGCAGTTATGATAGTCTTAAAATATTATCTCATTCAAATCTTACAACCACCTGAGCCAGTTGTTATTTTATTTAAACAAACCTATTTTACAGATGGACAAGAAGGTCATAAAAGCGTCTGTGATTTATTCACAACCACAGATCAGGTATATTCAAAGGGCTGGGTCCTCTGCCTGTTCTGCCTGCTTGCAGTGGCTCTGTCAGGTTTCTGCCCCTGCATGTTTTGTTTGCATCTCTTTGGTTGTCCCTGCAGAACTGAGGCTGCACGGCTCACCCTTAGCCACAAAGCCCCACAAAACATCCCCCAGTGCTGTGGAGCCCAAGCGTGCAGGAAATGACTGGCTGGTCACGAAGGCAGCGGCTCCGGGGGAAATTCGGCAGGACTTGAGGTTGTGGAGCCACACTGGGATCAGCAGGGTGTCCTTGATAGGAGAGCTCCTAGGGTGCCACTGCAGCTAAGGACAGAGTATCCTCTCTCATGCTGTGCCCCTTCTCTAACTTCCCTCAGAGACTAGAGACACTGAACAGGCTAAACCTGCAGCGGAGACCCTGCCCCACCAGCCCTGAGCAGGGGCCATGGCCGCTCACCAGGGCCAGCGCCTCCACTGCCCCACCCAGCTGCAACCATGGAGTCCCTTTCACCTTTCAGTGCTCCTGCAGTCCTTTAACATAAGTCCTACTTACATACAGAACCCAGCTTCACTGAGCAAGAAGTTTTAAGATGGGACAGAAAAGGACCAGGCATTCCTACCCTTCCCTGTGCTTTTGAGGGTGCCTCTGCAGAACACCCGCCTTCCCTGCCTCCTCTGGCCAGCTTGTCCTTCCCCTTAGTCCTGGCGGCACGCTGCACCACACTGATTCTTCTGCTGCCTCCTGCCCTTGTCTCCACTGCAGTCTCACGTGCTTTCAGAGACTCCCATGTCAGAGTAGCTTGTTTGTTAGCTCTTCTAAGATCTCGGTTCCCCACCCCAGGGCACTGGGAATTACATAAGGACATGACCGAGGCATGGTGACACAGGCCTGTAATCCCAGTATTCCAGAGCCTGAGGCAGGAGGATCTCAGTCAATTAAAGGCCAGCCTCAGCTGCATAGCACAACCCTGTCTCAAAAAAAGCAAAAAAAAGCTACAGAACTTTCCTGATTCTGAACCAGGGGAAGGGCATGCATGTGAGCGGTGCCTGTCTGCAGGCACAGCTGTGATACTGACTATCTTACATAGCAATGTGCAATCCTTGTTTGCTGAGACTCAACTGGAAGACAGTGCAAACTGCTCATTGGCCGCAGATTTGGATGCTTCCAGTCACAAACTCTTGTCCTAAAGAACAACAGTCCAAGTCATGTCACTGGGCTGAAGTGACACAGGGCCTGTGTCAGTGTGGTGCACCGTGCTCCCTGAGGTGTGACAGGGCCTGTGGCTTCTGGTAACTGTGCACTCTTTGGCTTATGACCACTGCATACCGGGGACTCTCCCACTGTTCTCTCTCAAAGGACACTTGTGGTGGCACTTAGGGTCCTCTTAGATAATCTAGGACAGTCTCCCTGCCCCAAGGGCCTTACATAGCTACATCCACAATCCTTTCTGCCATATAGGGTAACATTGACAGGTCCTAGGCATTAGCAGGTCTGAGCCATATACACCCCAACTTGAGGACTGGTTCCTCTTGCTCTTGACTTCCTGACTGAGAAGCCAGCTCCAGCCCTGCACACATGCTCTCTCCCTTCCTGTTCTTCCTACCTGTAGCGGCATAGGGTCCTCAGTGTCTTGCCTCCAGCTTTCCAGAGGCCAGGGGAAGTTGGATGTTTCCTCCAATCAGGCTGCCTTCCTCTCCCAGCACCCAGTGGGACAGGAGAAGATAAATCCCAAAGGGGCCAATTCATTATCGTAAGAATAAAGACATTTGGCTTTTTGGTAGCTTTAACTAGTATGGAAAATGCCTGCCTCTGCCTTTCTGCCAGGCTGTCTCGAGAACTTAAAGGCCATGAAGAAGAGAACAGATCTTTGGCTGTTGTCCACAGTGCTGCCTAGCAGCATCTTGACAGACTCTCAGTTACCATCATCCCAGGCAGACCCTCCTCAGAAAGCCTCCTCCCACCAGCACCGTGGGTCTGCAGTAGTGCCAGGCACGGCCGCAGGCACATTAGTGTTCTGAAGCCCGTTTCAGACAGAGGCCTTATTCGTGTGGCCATTTTTAAAGCAAAAGGTTGAACCATGCGTGAAACTTGGTAATGGAGGAAGGGTGTGGAGACTCCTGTTGTGGTCTCTTGGAAAGCTGTCACAAGAAGCCAACACCAGTGTGTGACAGCCCATAGCGGCTGCTCTTGGCATTAGCTCCTGTGTGACATAACAGAGAGGCCAGGCTAGGGAGAAGCCACCGTATTGTGGAAATTGTATATAATTGTAAATTCCCTCTGCTATAAGAATTCGTATGAAAGGAAATGAAGACTAGCTCCAAACCACCAATGAGACAGCTTTCTTGTTTGGCTCCTCCTTCCTTGTCCAGAGTTGCCTCGCCTTGAAAATGAGAGTCCTCACTTATCAGTCCACAAAAAGGAGGCTTCACGAGGGGGTGACTAGGTCCAGATGAACAGTATGGAGTTCACATCAGTGATCCAGCCACAGCCTTCACTTCCTACGCATGGCTTTACCTTACACACATACCTTCTCTGGGAGTCTGCAAGGCCACATCTTCACACATGGGCACAATTGAAGTATTTTTTCAAACTCAAAATTGACAAAGGACTTGGTTTGAATAGGTATTGTGTTCACTTAAAATAGGAGGCTTAGGGAAGCAATTTGAAGAACAACAAATTTGGGACCAAGAGTGTCATTCAGTGGCAGAGCACCTGCCTAGCCATGCACGGGGCCTCAGTTTCAATCCCCAGTACCACAGAAAGGAGGAATAGGAAAAGAAGAGGAATTATTTGGTAAAGCCTAAAAATCTGTATAGAAGGGAGGAAAATTATGGTAGTTAGTGAGGAAAACAAATTAGTGTGTTAACTATGGTAATAGCTGACATACATGTTGAGGAAACACTGAACCCTGTCTTGGAAGATTAGGAAGAGTTCTCAGAGCAATGCTGATGAGAAACAGCAAACAGAAATTGGCCTGGAAAAAGGGCCAAGAGTCTTCTAGATTGGAAATAGCATGCACAAATGGCCAGTGGCAGCAGGACAAACAGAGGTGTGGCCTGGGGACCAACAGATCAATAACTGAACGCTCCAGAAAGAAAAGATGAGCAAGAAAGCAGGAGGAGATGTGCAGAAATCTCCTCCTGACAGGAGGTGCGAGGCAGGCCAGCACTCCGCCTCTCTGCTTTCTACTGTGACATCTGAGTGTCCAAGAGGAGAGCGGCCCTGCCTCGGACTCATTTAGAAACCTGGAAGAGCCGTAAGAAGCTGTTGGAATCAAAGCCCACCATCGTCCTGTGCCCCAGATCTGATATTTCTGGGGCAGAGAAATGTGGGTTCTGAAAGTTGAAATCAGTCTTCCTTTCTAGCAGGGTTCTGGAGTGGTTTTGTTTTGTTTTGTTTTGTTTTGTTTTGTTTTGTTTTGTTTTGGAGTGTCTTCAGCCTAACACAAACGATGAGTTATTTAGCTCAGATGTCACACCATATCCCCCAAGAGAGAACGCACTCGAGAGCACCTGAGGAAACAAGGAATTTTAGCGATCACCTGCCAAGAAATGACAAGTAATCCCGACTAGAAATCAAACCAGAGCAGCTGCTGTGCACAGCTGCACACCATGCAGCTCCCACTGAAGCAGTTAGTGGGGCTAAAAATAACCAGGGCCACAAAGCCACAGCATCAGGTCTCTCTCAGTGAGTGAGCCACCGAAATTGTGTGGGGAAAAGAGAAAGGCAAGGTATGTCCTAGACCCCGGAAGTATCAACCCAGCAGCCAAAGAAATGCCTCCAGGAACCCGCAGGTCCCCACTCGTAAGAGCTGACTGAACCTGGTGCTCCCCACTTTACAGGTGATGGAAGAGGTACGTTGGCCCTAACCTCAGGAATTCTCAGGTTGAGAGTTCTTAACCTCAGCTATGACCCAAGCCCAGTTGCCTAAGGAAGACCAAAGAACCAAAATGTAGAACAGTAGCTTCATTGTCTCCGTCCTACATCTGAACAAGTGGTGCAGAGTCTGGGACGCTCTGCTGAGAACCGGCTCCTTTTTTAGTTGTGAAACCGAGACTTGGACTTTCTCAGCCATAGAGGAAGATGAAGGTGAGGTCACAAGGAAGCATGCTTCACCAAAGACAAAGCAAGAGGATGCTTTTCTCACTGTGGGAAATCCAGAAAGACACATACACTCGTTTAGCCCCAGAGGAAATAGAAATGCTTTCCCATGCATAGCAAAACACCAGCACATTTTTAGTGCATTTTTCTTGTAAGAAAAACTAATTGACCCCTGGTTATAGCAACTCTGGTCATTGTACTTACAGAACAGCACATGCTTAGTAAGCTCTTTCTAGTGCTTCTCAGTGCCAAGCTGAGAGTGCGCTCTTACGGATTTTCCTTTGAGACAGGGTCTTGCTATGTAAGTCAGGCTGGCCTTGAACTCACTGCATATCCCAGGCTGAGATCTTTCTTGATCTTCGTAAGATCTCTGTTGGGGAGATTAGCAAATTAGTCAAGAGCTTGCTGCTTGTCTAAGGGGAAGTCAGGCTTCCTCACTGTAAAGCTGGCATCTTGGCTGGGTGTGGTGGCACATGCCTGTAATGCCAATACTCGGGAGGCTGAAGCAAAAGGATTGCTATGAGTTTATGGCCAGCCTGATCTGCGTAGTGAAACTCTGTCTCAAAAGGACCAAAAAAAAAAAAAAAAAGCAGGCCCCTTGGATGCTAAGGTACCTCAGACATGGTTGGGTCATGAAGACTGAAAGAGTACTGAGGGTGTAGCATGACATTCATACTTCTCCCTTCTCTTCCTGCCATCAATGATATGAATGAACACTGAATCGGAATTAGGAGGTGCAAGGTGAGTTTCACATCCACCATTAACTACCTCATGCCCTCCGGGCATGGTTCCTCGCCTGTGAAATGAAATCACTGGGTTGTAACCAAGGTCCACTGAAGACCTCCTGTCTCCTTTTCCCTTCTTTGTCCTCCTGGCCTCTAGCAAGCCCTGGTACTCCCTACCCTTTCCTCATGTGCGATGGACAGGCAGAGACACAGGCAGACAGCTGCACAGCTGTCTGGGAGGCTGGGGCCACCCTAAGTCAGGAGACTGACAGGCAGTGGATGCTGCCTCGCTGTTCCTCCTCACAAGGGGGCTAGAGGTCCCTCTTGGCTCTGTAGCCTCCCTGCCTCTGCTCTTGTGTTTCCTTGTTCTCTCCGTCACAAGGGTCCTCATACTGCTTTCCCTTTTCACCTGTCCTGCGTACCAGGTCATCTTCCCCACCTTGGATCCCTACCCACATTAACATCACTTCTCCTTAAGAGCCCCATTGCTGTAGAAGTCCACTGTCTGCGAAGGAGGCAGCACCTCTTATCTTCCTAACGGTTCACCAAGTATCCCTCCCAGGCATTAGAATGCCGCAACTCACTTTGTAAGTCAACACCTAAAACTTAAGAAGGCCTTCAAGAAATTTGGGGAGTCTAGGACAAAATTCTTTCCTTCTGACCACCCTGCAGACTTGTTTTTGGTCTGAAGGCTTCCTGAACTCTGATCTTGGTATTTTTCACTATTAGGAGACATCAGACTGCAGTGGTGAGAAGGCAGTGAGAGTGGTAACGGAGGTAAAAACCCATGGAGACCATTTGCTTGATACCTTGATCACGCTTTTCAGTTCTTAACCGCAGAACATAAGCTCATCTCCTGGACGAGATATAAATTTTATTAGCCGTAAGTATTTGAAATATTTTAGAGAAACTGAGATTTATGTAATGCAGGATGGCTGGCTAGGATTATAAGGACCCCAAAGTGATCACCACCCATGTCTCAACAAACTGATGCTTGTCCAAATTATTATAAATTGTCAGTCCTCTCAGTAATATTTTCACTTAAAATAAATATTCCTTTAACCTCTGGCTACCAAACATAGGAGGAATTCGTATGAGGAATTGCAAGTCCTCTTCCTCTTACTGTAACTTCTACAGCGTTCTCTCCAGCCTGTTCATGATTGTGTGGGAGAGCACAGCCTAGTCCCTCCAAGCCCACCCTGACAGGAAGACTGTGTTATGCTCCTTTTAGACTACAGAAACAATCTGCATCACTTAGGCCTTCTCATCCCTATTTTAGGTGTGTTTCCAAGGAGTAGGATGGTTGTCATGGTTTACGAAGACCTTCTTCACTGTCAGAATGCAAGAATACAACAGTAGGCAGCTGAGGGAGGCACAGGCCATCTGTCCCTAAGCAAGGGGTCTTTAGGAAATAAATAGCCTTCTGGTCAGGATGTTTTAGAGGTGTTGCTGCTTAAAACTGAACTCAAGGTCAGTCCTTTCTCAAGGCCCAGTTCTGAAATTTCAAGCCTACAAATTGAGGTCTGGTCTGGGAGGTCAGCCCACAGATGGCAGGGAGCTCTGCTCGCCAAAGATGCCTGATTCCCAGCCCATCCTTCCATTCCCCTCCCAATGCTATTGTACATACCACCTGCAAGAAAGATGAACTTTGCCACTCCCCTTGGGCTGTGGCAATGTTTGGGATCTGGAGTGCAGGATACAGTTCACATGTGTTATTTTTGCCCATCCATTTCCTGTCCACATCTGCTTCAATGTCTGGATAGTATTGCTGCTCTACCCTGGCTTACCAGAATGGCTTCCAAGGCAATCAGGGAGTACTTGAAATGCTCGAAATGGTCTGTATTATCTTACAAAGCATGCTGCTCCAGACCCAGGAGAGATGCATCACAAAGGGGAGACTATGCATGGTGGTAAAAGGGCATATGTTCCTGTTCATACTTAGCTCTGCACTGAGTTTTCCAGAACTTCCCCAGCCACACCCCCTGGCTCACTGTTTGACTTCATTGCAAGGCACTGGTCCTGACAGGCCATTTCTGGGCTCAGTCACGGCCCTGGAAGTCATCTGTGGCCTTGGTGTGCACAGTGGTAGGGCCACCACTTTCCCTTGCAAGCCAAGTTCATGAGGACTCAGCAGCTCCAGAGATGGAGGAGACCAGCTTCAGCCCTTGCATAGTAGTTTCATGAGTCCCTGTTCATGCTGAAGTGATTTTAGAGATAATACCATGAGGTTGGGCTTGGAGTCAAAAAAGTAAAAATTGATTTTCTTTTTCTGGAGCAGCAATCTGAGCAGGGAAGTTGTCATGTGAATCAGCTCTGCAGG
>PVJX010042556.1:0-14107 GCA_004027295.1 Dolichotis patagonum | reverse complement strand
AAAAAAAGTAAAAAACTGAAAGACTAATAAGATCCAAAATGTATAACAGATATTGTAACAATGACAGGGAAAGAAAGTGCTCTAAAGGATATAACTGTATGTATGTGTGCAAGATAGATAACCATACAACTGTTTTTGTTAATTTATCAAACAGAACAGTTTGTACTGTCATTTTTTGATTGTCCACTTTTTATGCTTTGCTTTGGTAACTTGAACAACTACTTCTAAGATAACAATATGTAATTTATGCTAGTGATTTCCTACTGTTATTTTTTAAAAATTCTGTATCATTTCTACCCTTTTTTTCTGTGTTGCTTTTTCTCTAAATTAAAAAAAAAAGAAAAAAAACTGGTTTTCAAAATATTAAAGAAGTTCAGATTGAAGCCAGAGGTACTTGGGGAATGAAAGTTAATGAAAGAGTATGAATTCATTTGAAGAACAAGGAATATTGACATAAAATTTCTCTCTCTCTCCCTTTCTTTCTTTCTCTCTCTCTCTCTCTCTCTCTCTCTCTCTCTCTCTGTCTGTCTCATTTTTCTCCACCTCCCTGTCTTCTTATCTCTGTGTATAACACAAAGAAACAGAGATAGAAATGGAAAAAGTTTTAAACTACCAGTAAATGATGATGATAAGGAAACAAAAGAAGTATAAAAGTTGGAGTAAGAGAAAAACAAGAGTAATAATTTACTCTTTTCAGAAAATATTGTAAAATCACAGGTATCTATTTAGGCACTATTTATGTACGCTGTCCAAACACACAATAACATCAAAAAAATTCATTATATAGCAGAATTTGTAATAACCTACCTATAACATGGATCTGAACAAATTATTCACTGAAATATCACAATGTCCTTGTAAAAATTCTTGTTATAGAATTTATAGGGGAAATTCAACCCTAATATTTTTGGGGCTCAAAGTTATGTACCTTTCATAGTTTTAGGCAATTTCTTACAAATGTTTGCTTGGCAAGCTTCTGAGGACTGTATAAGACTGTGTGCAAAGTTGCTGTCCTTCCCAACAATGTATCTGTTTGACAGTGAATTTATACACAGGCAGATGTGCTCTCTAGGAACAGAATGGTCCATGCTGGGTTCTTCCCTAGACTGAATTGTTACATTAACTATGGTTAAAGTATAACAAAGAAAAACAGCACAAAGCTGGTGAAAGGGATTCCATACCATTGATTGGGAATCAACATGAAGACAAGACAGTTAGAAAAATATGCTCCTGTGGACTTCATGTATTTGATACAGGAAGCCCTCTTGATCCACCTACCTTTCTAATGTGGAGTATGACCAGGGGAAAGAACCAGAATGGTCTGGAAGAAAGTTATATGAAAACCTGTGTTCCTAGAAAAATCTCCAGCAAAGAAAAGAAACCCATCCTTTCTTATTCCTAGAGATTCCTTGTAATGTGAGAAAATTGATTTGATAAAACTTAAGACTAGGTCTCTGGCCACCAATCTTCCTATACCTCTCCATTATGGTATGGATCTAAAAAAAAAATCCTTCAAAGGTTCTCACTCTGCAAGATAAGTCGCCAACTGTGGTGCATCTGGGTGGTACAGAAACCTTTAGGAGATTAAGGCTAGAGAAAGGAAGTCAGGTCACTGTGGGATGTGACCTTGAAGGGACTATTGGGCACTGAACTCTTTCCTCCTTCTCTCATTCTTCTTTCCAGATGGTATGAACTGATCTCACAGGGGCCAATGATCGCTGACTAAAGCCTCTGAAACCATAAGCCAAAATAAACTTTCCTCATTTGATTTTTCTCACAAATTTTTTCAGGGTGGCAGAAAGTTGATTAAAATATACCTCGCCCTGTTCTATCTATTTCTCACTATTCATTGTGTGGTTTTCTCCACTGTTTAACTTAGTTTATACAGGAAATAAATGAAACAGATAATTTTCACTCTATTCCCTTCTGACTTCCAGAACTTGGAACTTTCAATTTTCAGGAAATCATAAAAAGTAGGATAAGTAGAAATTATACAATCAGTTTAGACATATAAAAACATAGAAAATAGTTTAATTCTGTGATAATCTTGTAAGACAAAAACATAAGACAGGGATTTTTTTAAACATGTATAAGCAGCATTTGCTCAATTCTTCCTGCTGCAGCTGAAAATAATATAAACAAAAGGGAACGGCTGACAAAATATGTAGTTCTTTCTAGCAATCAAACATCCATTCATTGATTTTTAGCCCAAGTAAAGCAAAGCAGGAAGTTTTCATAAGCTCAACAAGTTTCCCAAATTGTGCTGCCTCAACTCCTACAAATTACCACACTTTCTAAGTACCTTTAATATTTTGACATAATTGCAAGTGCTATTAAAGTTAAAATATGTGCTTTAAATACATGTTTCAGATAGCAATACTTGAACATTATTCACTCAGTGCTAAATGATTTTAGTTCTGTGTCCTAACTGTTAATAAGGATAAAGAAACAAATTAGAACACAATTGGCAATACCAATTGTGCTATCTGTATGACTAAGCTCCAAGTCACCAATACAAGAAGAAATTTCAAAATGTTAACTAAATTCTCTTGTTTTAAAATGACACAACAAGAAGATAGAAAATGTTAATTTCTCTGATCAACACATATCGTTTATGTATACTGAAATGTCACACTCTACCCTGTAACTATGTGCAATTATTATGTGTTAATAAGAAAATTTTTAATGTTGAAGAGATGGGAAGATTACTCTTTTGATTTCATTAATGTACACTGCATACTTATATTAAATTATTACATTGTTCCACATGGATTTGTATAATTAAAATAACAAAAAGAAATAAAACTTACAAACCTACAGAAAAATTAAATTAAATTAAATAAATAAAAGGAAGGTTTGACATTTTATAAATTGTTGGAAGGTGTACAATTAGAGCAATGATTCTCAAGTGGAAGGAATTTTTCTCCAGGGGAACATTTGGTGATATCTGAAGGATTTTTTCATTTGTGACAATTTTTGGTGTTGACAGGATGGCATTAGGGTGGCACTCCCAGCCTTTATTGGCTAGAAATTAACAATGTTGCTAGGCATCTTCCAATACATAGGACAGTCCTCTTCAAGAAAGATTTATTCATCCAAAATATCAGTGGTGCCACATCTGAAAAATACTGAGTTGGAGTCATCACAAAGTTCAAGTTCCTTCCTTTATTTATAAAGTCCCATCTGCTGTGTAATAATAAAACAACACTGAAAAGTAGTAGGAAGTGTATCTTCTAATCCAGTATGATACTCAGGGACTGGAGTAGAGAATTGCTAAGGCTATACATGAAAACAGCAAAGTTTAGAATATTTATTTAGAATAGTTATTTAGAATATAAGCAAAAAGGTGTTTGAGGCACAGAAACCTTTCTACTATTTGATCATTTAAATGAATTGAAATTTAAGAATGTTTTAAAAATATGAGTTAACTGCAATATTGTGGATTCACAACATACGTTCTAGCATGTTCTGAGCATTTACTTTCCTCTTGAAAAAATTGAATAACATAGTGAGATCATTAGCAAAGACTGACTCCAGATTTTTACAAGTGAATTCAGCATTACAATGGTAACTTAAAATATTAAGATAAAGGAAATTATTGCTAGAAATAAAAGATATACACTTATATTAACTCAGTTAAACTTTACTGATTGGTCATTGATTTCATTAATTCTCTTTTTTGCAACTATTTATATTCATGTTAATTCCCAGAGGGAACAAAGAGAAGGTTGTAAAAGTTCAGTCATCTCTAATGCCCCCATGACATCTACCAAATTTAAACAGGTAAGAGAAGCAGATTATTTCTGGGAATTTTATCAAGTGAGAAGCAGCCAGGCTTGAAAAATGACCATGTTGCTGAGGAGAAGAAAACTTTCCCCTGGCAATATCTTTCTTTCGCTTTCCAGTCATTTCATTTAAAGAAAACATTATGCCTATCATCTTGGGAACAAGATGCGTTATTTATGTGTTTTATCATATGCAGCCATGTACCTTGGCAGTGAAACCATGAAGTCAGTGTGGACTGAAGCTTGAGTCAGTTGAAGCCCAGGATCTTCTCATGAGCTCAAGTGGGTGACAGCACAGTTCGATTCCTTGCCATGGAGGAACTCACAGCCGTTTGTACTTCCAGTGCCACCAAGAGAGAGTCCCAGATCTGTAGTCCTAAGATCTACAGTCTTAGCTGTAGATCCCGCTTTAAAGGGCTTACATCATTAAACCAGGTCCCTTCAGTATAAAGGCACTTCTAATTAACATAAATCAACTGATTAGGAAGCTTAATTGCACCCACAAAATCCCTTCCCCTTTGTAATACAACAAAATCTATCCACTAGAGTAACACCCGTTTTGTTCATTGATATTACCTATACTGAAGGGCATCAGATGACACAAAAGCTTTGATACCAACAAGAGTAGTCACAAGACCCCTTTAGGGTACAAGCAGTTGTATTGGGGAACCTGAGCAAAGACATATACAAGAGAACCAAAGGGGAGAATAAGACAGTGTAAAAGAAACTTAGACCCACAACAAGGCTATTTCTCAAAGTTCTAAACATGACCGAAGATCCTAAATAAAAAATTACCATGTTATCACATCCTTCAAACTGTTTCATAAAAGAAAAAGTAGCTAGTTTTAGTTTTAGTAAGACCAGTGACAAAAAAGACCACATTTTATTCAAGAACCTATTGGTGAGATTTTTAAACCAGGCCAAGGATGAGCATACAAGGAAATAGTAAATTTTTTTTGACATGTACTCAAATTTTCTAAGATAAAGATAGATATTTGGGCCTATTATTATAA
The DNA here is from genome assembly GCA_004027295.1 of Dolichotis patagonum. Lineage (NCBI taxonomy): Eukaryota > Metazoa > Chordata > Mammalia > Rodentia > Caviidae > Dolichotis > Dolichotis patagonum. Next base: position 9,309 of record PVJX010042556.1, on the reverse strand, counting down.
AAGAACAGAGTTAAAATATATCACAATAAGCCAGCCCTGTAATTAAAAACTATGCTTTTCTTAAGAAATGGAGAAAGAGTATCTATTGCATAAACACAAGTGTCAACAAAAATTAATATTTTATGAATACAGTATAGATTCCCAGCTATTTTTTATCAAAAGTTATCTTCACCAAAACATTGAAAACTTTTTATGGTTATGATCATCATTTAGGTTTTGATTTAAACTATCATGGCATTTAACAAACAATCAGTCCTTCTAAAATAATTGATTTATATATATATATATTTAATGGAAAGAAATAAAATAGGAAAATGAAGGAGATAGAATATTATTTTATTACAATTAATTTTCTTAATTTTTTAAAATTTAAACAATAAAAAATAAAAATAACCAAAATCTGTTACTTCTTTAGTTGCTGTATTCAATTGTGCATAGCCTACTATCTCAGTGAAAGTACAGTTCATATTCCTGTATTTATAATGATGGTTTTTAGGCTATCGATTTAAAACCAGTTTGCTTCTCTTTCAACAGGAAACATGAGATCACAGATAAAGCTGAGGCTCACATATCTTTGTACTAGTTATACACTGTACGTAGTGCATATTTTTAATTATTTATATTCCAGAGGAAAAGAGGTAGGTGATTTATGAACTAATGGTAAAATCACAGTCCACAAAACTAGTTGCACAACTGGAGCATATATCTGAATATTTATAGAGCATTCCAAAATTGTATAATAATGAAATGGCCAAAAATAACAATCAAAAGCAGGAGAAGTTCATTCTGGAATTGTAGAGTAACACATCCAAGTTTCACATTCCTCTGGACCAGGACATAAATGTGGTAAGAAGACACCATTTCGTACTGAACCAATGTCTAATTAGAGGGGGACCTGGGTTCTGGGAGGCTTGAACTTTGACTTACGCACACCACCGTGTTGTCCATAGAATGTACAAATAGCCCTGCGAACAAGGTTAATCAAATGTGCAGTGTGACTTAGGAGAAAATGCCAGCCATGACTGACCAATTCGATTCATATCTCCTTGTGTAGATCCATAATGTCTCAATTCTTAATTATCTAGTCCTTTGTGCTTTGAAAAAAAATGGCCAATAAAATGTCAGCCAAGAAACACACTGTTCATCCCTTTCAGGTTTATTTTAAACCTATTGCACTTAGGCTAGAGCTAAATCAATTTTTCATGAATATCTACCCTGGTAGATTGCACCTCGAGCCAGTTCAGATCCCCGGAGAATTTTAAAACAGAGATTTATCAAGTAACAAGTAACACCTCAGGAAAAAGAAACAGGGTTTTTAATTGCTTTGTGCGCTCCGTAATTGAAGGCAGGCACCTTCTTGAGGCGCTGGCTGCCGGGAGGAGTGAGACTCCACTTGGCCCTGCCTAATTAATCCTGTGATACAAACCTTCTGGCTTCAATTTTCACATTTCTGTCTCTTTTTAGAGGTGATAATAAAACTAAAAATTTATGTTGGTTACTGTATGAGTATAACTGTGCCAGCGGAACACAAATAAAGCCATATGGGCGAAGGGGACCTTGTCTCCACGTTTCTGGTTTCCCTGTGGTAGCAGGCCGGGGTGAGCTTCGCGTTAGCAAGAAAAGGTAGAAAGACTCAGTAGCAGGGTGGACGTGCAGGTCAGCCCTTCTCCTGAGTTTGCTCTGTTGCAATGACTCCTCAAAGCATGGGCCTTTTTACTGACAAAAAGAAATTCCCAAAATAGAAATGTGCACCCAGGAAGCTCAACGGCTCTGCGACTTCGTATCACTACACTGCGCTAGAGCTTTCAGTGACAGACATACCGGGCAGCTCAGCCTCTAAAAAGCTGTCGGAGTGACAAGTGCCGGGGCTGTGATCTTAATAGCTTACATATTAATCCTAGTGCAGCGCAGCGCAGCTTGTGGAGGACCGTCGTCCCTGCCCAGCCACGCCAGTGCTGGGGTCCCATGCCCGCGCACCCCGTGAATTGGCTTCTCAGTGACACAACACAGAATTCTCTTGCTTCTGTCGGGAACCTTGATTTGCAACATGGCATTACTATTGACAGTCGTGTGGACTGAAGTTACACAAATAGGTGGTGGCGTTGAAGAAGGGGTTCATTCAGTGACACATAGTTCACCCCAGGGCAAAATCCACATGAAAAGAACATGTGGCTTTGTCCTCGGATTTGATATGACATGTGACATTTGTGTCACTTAAAATATGAAAATACATGATTTCACTCTCATCTATCATTCCTGAGATGTCGCTATACATAATATTTACGCTTCCAAAGTGATATCTCAAGAATGTAGTATTTTCATAAAAAATCTGAACCATATACCGTAGTATACACCATGCTATTCATGTGCAAGTCATACATTTTTTAAGAGAAGAGAAACAGTCAAAAATGGTGTACATACTTAAGATTTTGAAGTTTCCACCTTTTCTGCTGAATTTTTAAAAATATGGGAGCCATCTGGTGGTCAATAATTATATTTTTCCTTTAAAAAATGAGTGTTTATTACAAAATAAATTCCTAGTCCATTTTATGATGTAGGAAGTTCTTTTTCTCCCCCAATAAAAAATGTTTTAACTCGCTACCTTCAACAACTTACATAGCAGAGGTCTATGAAAAGTACTTTAACAAAAGCATTAATCCTCTACTCCTGTAGGTTTAAATAGTCTGAAGACCAAAATAACTTCTTAGCACTTTATTTTTACTGTACACACTACTTATATTCCTACTAACATAAAATGGATCGTTCTTTCTACATAGCTCATGTACTATGTGAGTGCTTTAAATCATGTAATAAGTTGACAAAATGTAAATATACACTTATATTCTTTATAATGTGACAGTTTTGATACTTTTTAAAATAAAACAAGTGATCTTCCTCAAATTTTTTGTAAAAGGAAATCTTTGGGAACTAGATTCAAAATTGCATAAATATACACAGAAATCACACCCAATTTAAGAAGACTAATGAAAACACTATAAAGTTTCAGGTCCTGGCTAGTGATATGTGAGACATCAAAACAAAATGTCACCAATAGCTGCTGCTGAAATTCTCCATGCCTTGGTCATTCAGACTTAACATAAGTGGTTCACCTCTCAGCTAGTGTATTGAACATGTGTGTAGGCATATATATTACAATTTTCATCTGTTTGAATGTTAATACATAACAATTTCATTCTAATCTCTATCTTCTGATTAAACTGATGCTGATAGTTACACTGCTATAAACTTTTTGCTGCTATCATGTAGCTCGGTTAATAGTTTCTACTTCTGGTAAACATGTTTTGAGTATTTACCTTGTGTCAGGCTCTTGACTAAGACCCTTTATAAGTGATCTCATTGAGTCCGTGTAAAATATTACCTCTCCGGTACTATTATTCTCCCATTTAACTAATCAGGCATATAAGGTTATGAAATGTCAATAAAAAGAGTAGCCTTGGATTGACCTTAATTATTATTCCAAGCACTATAATTTTATCTATTATTTGAAATCAAGTGACAGCCAGCCACTTTAATCACTTGCTGTCTTTCTGTTTCCAACAAGCCTGCTATGATGTTGATCACTTTTGAACTGGTAGGGAAGGCATCCACTTTTTAGCCAAATCTGTTAGTCACTCATCCAGTGAGGTGGGAAATAATAGGAAGAAATCAAATGTCTGTGTAATTGGCATCTGTACTTTAGTCCACCAGCCCTGCTTTCTCTTTTCTCTCCCTTGCAGTCACTCTTAGCTCTTCTCCTGCTCCACTCTGGGGAGGTGAAGGGGTTCCATTCTGGGGTGCAGGCCTGTCATTCAGGCCTGGGCAGAGTGTCAAGTCAAGGACAGAAGAAGAGACCCAAGCCACAGCAACGGGAGGCATTCTCTGGGGATTTGAAGTACAATGTGGAAATCAGGATGGTGAAAGCTCCTTCCTACCAGATCCCTAAGAGGAAATAACCTGGCCAGGAGGCTGAAGCAGCACTAACCCTGGCCTCTTGTCCATACTCTACACACGCACACACCCCTGAGTAGCCAAAGGGGCAGAAGAGAAAGAGTAGAACACATATGGTAACAAAGAATGTGACATGAGGGGACTGGCAGGTCTCATGAAGTTTCCCTGGACTCTGTCCCTTCATTCGTCCTAAGTGCTCAAAAGCAGCACTGGGCCTTCAGAAGCGCTTCCAGTGGTGGAAGCACCCAGCACTCCCTCAGTGAAGTCGTTCCCCCTGGTTGTCGGGTGTAGATTTCGCTGTTGTGTTTTCTTAAACTAGTCTGAGGTTTGTCTTATTTTAAGTCACTTGAGCACAAGAAGCCATTAGATTGTACAATTGCAAAATCAGAAGCTTCTGTAAGGTAGGATTAGCCACTGTTGGCCCATAGTGTCTTTTGGGTATGTTTTAAAATAAAAATTTTCCCTAGGAAAAGAGCCAATGTGCCTGCATATGGCAGGGGAGTGTGACACAAAGCACCAGACTGGTTTCGGCAAACACAGGAATGAGCCAATTTCCAAAGGTTCACAGTTTTAATCCCCACTGGCGTGCAGTTTGTGTGTTTATCTCACTCATATATGTGTAAAACTGGACTCAAAACCTGCACAAAAACAACAACCCCACACAGACACACACACGCACTGTCCTGGTTTTCCTATGAACAAGCAGGCGAGGTGTAATTTCTCTTAGAACTTTACAACTGTATCTTCATAGTCTGCTGAGACAGGAGAGTGGCAGACATATTGTAAAAAAAAAAAACCTGTCAATTTGGATGAAGTCAGAACCAATTTAGTATTGTGAGTAGAGACATAGGATACATTAAACCAAAAACATATGCTTTCAAGTTGGGCCATTGTAGCTTACTGTCCTGATTTTGCTGCTGGTGTGTTGTGTAAGTTGGTTAGTCATTTTGAATCCACATTTTCTTTCAAATTTGAAAGAGGAATAGCACTGCCAATTTCAAGACTGGTTATAATCTATGGAAAGAACCTACACAGCGTAATAAGCAGCAAGTGTTCCTGTGGTTACTGTTAGTAATATCAGCGTAAGTAATGCCACATACATTTTTGTTAACTGAAGCACTAAAAGTAAAACATAGCAAAGAAAAAAGTTGTTTGGCTTTTTTATTTTCCAAGTTTGCCCTTTCTGAGTGGTCACAATAATTTTCTAGAGGCACTCACAAATAAGACCAACAGATGGAAGATACAGTACTGAAGCCTAACAGAATATTATCATTATTGTAAATATATTCTACTGTGACTGCATGCTTTCCAATGCATGATATTTAAACTAATACATTTATCTCCAAATCACTTAATTTTGTTGTCTGTTTCTGAAAATATGGTGAGAGAAATCTTATACTATAAGAAGCCAGCATGACATTCGTTCATACAACGTATATAGCCGTAATCATTAGAAAATGCACAGTTGGACAAAATTGTTACACGAAAACATTTAATCTGAGAAAGATTTATTTTTGAAAAAAGTAAAGCCACACTTGAAAGTAACGTTCTCTGTGTGTGTGACTAGATAGCTTAGTGATTCCCTAATTTGCCTGCTTACTGCGATCACCGTGGAGTGTTTTTAACAGTCCTCATTTCTGAGTCTTACTCCCTGGCCACATGCTAGAAAATCATTGAATTGTGTGGAGTGTCGGCTTGGCTTGGAAACTGAAAAGATATCCTGGTGATTCCAGTGTCCAGGAAGTTTAGAAAACACTGGCTTAGCTTCCCTGTCTCCTTTATGACTGTTCAAATATTTCATAACTGTGTCATTTTCATTAGAATAACTACATTTATTGAGGCAATGGTATTGTTTAAACCAAAAATAAAAGCTAAAAAAACCCTTTTCTTCCAATTGTTTAATCAAATCAATGTATTCTACTCTACCAACATTCAAAATACTCTGGTGGCAACTGAAGAAGGAAAACGTACATGATTTTATATTAAAAATCTTTTTAAATACAGTTCACAAAATAGAATGACAAATATTCATAAAGTACATAATATTCATAAATAACATTCTAAGAGTCTTTGGCAACAGTGATTCTGAAAGGCCATAATCACTTGAATACCATAAAAATATTTTTGATTGTAAAGGAATTACATAGCTGTAGCTTTTGGAATGAATCCAGATCAGTTCCCTCATATTTACCAATGTTTCTCTAGGAAACTTGATTGGATTTTTGTTACAACTGAGCCTGTTTCTTCCCTGGATGGGTAGAAACTTATTTGACTGATTTTTCACCACATTGAAGGTGGAGATACAGCTTTAGATGTGCAGCTGTTTTCCAACTTATAACAAGTCTTTCCCCATGCCTAGCTCTGTCTTGTGGACACCATCAGTACGTGTGCTGATCCTTTCATCGATAAGAACCATAGCATTGATGGAAACAAAAAGTCCACATTTCTGCAAATTTCTTTGCTGCTTTTGAAAGATCCTATCCTAAACTATGGTTTAGTGTTAATAAAAGATGTCTAAATTTTATATCAAGAAAGTTCTTTCCATCCATCTTTCCATCTTAGGCTCACTAATGAGAATTTAAGCTGACAATGAAAAGAAGCTAACTTAGTACTTACCATGCCTGAGACATAGTAGCTACTCAATAAATGTTGTTTTCAAGACAAAGGTGTTGTCAATTTTTGAAATGATTAATTTTAAGGGTACCAGCCAGGTGTGGTGATTCATGCCTATTATCCCAGCACTGAGAAGGCTGAGGCAAGAGGAGCTCAACTTTGAGGCAAGCCTCAGCTTCAGTGAAGATTCAAAGTCAAGCTGGCCTTAAAACAAGACTGTTTCAATGCAATCTCTAGCCTGAATTCTTTTTAAAAAATATGTATTGGTCATTTAAAAGAGAAGCACTATCTCACTTTACTGAAATTAATGCAATTTACTGATTTTTTCCAACTTGGAGTATGTTTCCCTTAAACTGGTGTTCTGTGTTTCAAAATCATATAATTTCGGATTCCCAAGTGGTGACCCTAAAATGACTAAAAGCTATTTGGCGTGAAGCAGTTTGAGAAAGGGAAGCATTATCACCAGCAGCAGAATAATAGTTTACTGATACCCTTTCTTACATCTTCACTCTTTTTCCTTGCAAGACTAGAGGAAACCAAAGTTATAGAACATCTGAACTCTGTCCAAACTTAGTTATATTTTTAAATTTCAGGTTAGAATGCATAATATATTAATGCTATACAGTTTTTATTGTGTTCACTTTAAAATTTATATTAAGTAGATTGCTACATTATGGTAATGTATTAAATTACCTAAGGCAAAGTAATTCAATGATTAACTGACTATAAACATTGGTTTATGGTCAGTTTATAAAGTATCACAATGATTAACACCATGCTTTTTCATAACAGTAGAAAATTGCAAGATGAAATATCTGTGGATTGACTCTGTGCCATTAGGAATAATAAAACAAGTGGTATAACTCAGTGTCAAGTTACATCTTGAGAGTAAACTTTGTTTTAAATATCTTCTCTAAGTGGTTGAGAAATTCATTAGTTTAAAATGCCCAAGGCCTGCCAAACAGGAGATAGAGAATGCAAGTGTTCATACAAGTATATAAAACAAAAAATAGCACAACTATCATTTTTAAAAGTGTTTTTCTCCAATGTTTTGCCACAGAACATCAAAAAAAAATCAATTTTGTATATGCTTTCTAGATGATGAATATATAGAAACCGATAGATTTAAGATTTACAACTCACTTTGCAAAAATGGATTCACAAAGGGACATGACTTTTAAAAATAATGATTGAGAGACTTCTAGTTCATTTATTCTATAACATAATGTAGCATATTATTTGCAGAGGCTCAGACAATAAAGAGAAATAAGATCTGGAGAAGTCACATATTTTTATTTTCTTTTGATGGCAAAAGGTTGGCAAGTAGATGGACCTAGGACAAAGGATAAGGAAATCAGTGAAAAGTTCTTAGAAAAATCACAATGACAGATTAACAGAGGAGAATGCTGTAATAAAATTATCTGAACTTAAGTTCTCCCCCTGCCGTATATCTCTTGTGCAATCTTAGGCAAAGGAGCTCAGTTTCTTCATCTATAAAAGGGATGTAGAATCTCTCAGTTTTTGACTGAATTGCATAAAATTGTACAGTGATTTACCTGTAATGGATAACCAATAAATCAGAGCTATTTTTATTTACATCATCACTATAACTATTACTTGTTGGATATGGCCAGTTAATTATTACTGGATTCTAATGATAAGGAATAGTCTTAACACAACAAGGACTAATGTGAAAGTTAGTAAATCCAGTTCAAGAATATTGATAGTTGAAAATGATATAAGCTTGTTAAAATGTGTTGAAATTCTAAAATACATATGTGTGCCTGCCGGGAGCATTGTGGAGGCTGGTGACTAAAGGGCTGAGCTGCCTGAGACTGTCACTGCTGGGCCCATCCTTCCTCCAGAAACACTGAGGAAGCCCGCAGAAGGCCTGAGCTACCTGGGACCGCAGCTACTGGGACCCGCTCTTCCACTGAGAACATCTGAACCTTGGACTACAGTGGACTACCATGCTGGTTCGATGAGAGACTCAGGAACCCCTCACCCAAACAGAAGACCTCAGCAGGCAGTCAGTGTGGTGAGATTGCCCCTAAAATAGAGGTCTGCAGTGGGTAAATAGGAGCAGAAGTGAAAATCCCTCCAATTGTAAGAACTTGGCTAACATGGCAAGAGAGTGGGTAACCCTCTCCCCCACACAGAGAACATCAGACAGGTTGAGGAGTGCACCAATAACACCCCCTCCAACTTAGAGGAAATTAAAAAACTTATGAGATCACCAGTGACACAGTAGGGCCTCAGCTGACACAAACAATATAGCCAGGGAGACCTGGTGACCTGTAACAACCTGAAGCTATAACAATAACAGGAACTAAGAGTTGCCCTACATCAATACTGCTAGGCTAGTTAGCCCAGAAAGAATATAGGACTCACCCAACAGGCCCCATAGGAGGAATTCAGGAGACTGGATTTCCTCTTCATTGTGGTACCCAGCAATTTGACAAACCTCAACCACACAGTAGGACCCTAAAACACACACTACAGAAAGTTTTGACTGTTTGGATAGAAAGACCAGATATTTACCCAAATGGTGAAAATGACTAAACAAAAAGGAAAAATGCAATCCCAAACATCTAGTCCATCAGGAGCAAGTACAGGCAATAATTAAATAGAGGACCTTAAAAGTCATACACCAGAAATCTCTGAAAAGATAGCAAATGAAATAAAGAAACAAATCCATGAGGCTATAGAGGAACTCAAATTAGAAATAATGTCTTATGTAAAGAAAAA
>PVJX010042555.1:0-14088 GCA_004027295.1 Dolichotis patagonum | reverse complement strand
TTAAAACAGAAACACTAAAACTACTGGAAGACAAAGTAGGTAAAAACCTCAAAGATATAGTGGTAGGAAGAGAATTCATGAACAAGAACCAAAGTACACGGGAAGTACTTCCCAGAATCAATAACTGGGACCACATCTTATTAAAGAGTTTCTGCATGTCAAAAGAGGTTTCCAGCAGAGTGAAAAGAAAACCCACAAAGTAGTTGTCATCATTAAACAGATCATAGAGACTCATATTCCTCTGAGAGACATCTGGGGATTCCAGGAAAAAAATCATCCAGGATATCTTCTTTTTCCTCAGGTTTTGATATAAGGGAATGAAACTCTCGACCTACTGTATGTCCAGTATGAGTTCATGTTCTCTGAAACAATTTTAGAAACAATGGAGGTTAAGAATAGGAATATTTATTGTGAGAAAGAAAGCTTCTGTCTGAGAGAGAGACAGAAGGGGTCCCGAGTGGGTTGCCAAAGGTTCTGTATTTTCTCGGGATTTTTATAGAGTAAAACCATGAGGTAATGGGTCTAAAATTGGGGAAAACTGGGAACTCACAAGGCAGCTGGGCATGAGGTGGCACAGAGCTATAGTCAACCAATAAACTTAATTGTTTAGGTAAAATTGACCAAATCAGGTACAAATGGGGAAGCGAGTCAAGTTACTGACTCTTCCTATAGCGGGTTGGGATGGTGATTCTTGGCTTCTCAAAGTGACCCAGACTTAATCCCTAAGGATTATACTTAAGGGTGTGGTTGCATTTGTTTTGCCTAATGTTTTGAGGTCTGGCCCACAGCAAAGGTGTGTGTCTCCTCCAACATCACTAGACATCTGGTCCTCTGTGCCAGCTTCTTCAAGGGCCTAGCCATCTGACTGCCTATAATATTTCTCATTAGCTTAGCTGCCTGTAACAGTTTCACTCTAAATATTATAGTTGCTGGGCGTTCCCTGTGGTTAACGCTATAAAAGCCTGGACATAAGAGATTTCACTCCACCTGCTATGTTTCAAGCAGAAACACTATAACTAAAGAATGATCCTATAATTTAAAGTGCCATCCCATCACCATCTATTGCCATTTTCTAATTCATAGTCAACCCGAACTATATTGTAATAGTAGATAAGCCATTACTCTTTCAAATTTCAGAATCAAACCTTTCCCAAAGATCAAGAATATAATCTAGTAGCAAAGTCTGTGCAATCTGTGTGCTGAGATCCACACAATACTTTGATACTTTGTTTCAGGCAGTAGACATGGAAACCTTTTTTAAAAAAAACAACAGCAAAAAGAAAAAAAAAATTCTTAGAAAGTTTTAAGAACCAGGATAGCTCTGTTTTTACATACTTAAAGCCACTTTTGCTAAGTTTTATTAGCTGTTCATTTATTCTTCTCAGGTCATCAGGTATAGGTTTCTAAATTACTATGTTTTGTTAGAAGAAACAAGGAAAGGTTCTAGCCTCAAACTGATATCAGCAAATTACTCCAGAGTAACAGTTTCAGTCAGACTTTAGGACCCAGAGAGAACCAACAACTAGAGCCAGCGTGGCTGCTCCTTGCCTATGGCCAAAGTGTCAGGAATTTTAAAACAGACTACTTTTTTTTCCCATGCAGGAAGACGCTGTAACTGTTAAAATGATTCAAAAGAAAAGAAAGAGGAAGCCCATATGCTCTCTAACATCAGAAATGTAGACCTTATCTACAAGGGTGTGTAAGTCCAGTTGATTAAAAAAAAACAGTAAACAAAATGGTAGCAGTTGGCCCAAAATGGTGTCTCCGCATGTGACAAAAGCAACTAGTTGTCCCAGACCAAAGTAGTACTCCAAGAAAGAGAAAGTCATAAACTAGACTGAGCTGAGACCAGGCTAATTTGCAAAACTGATAGCAAAATACAGCAAAGAAATACGCAGACAATAGGGCACACCAAACCTACAGAGTGAGCACGAGCAAGAAAAAGAAAGGACAGGGGAGTAAACTTTAAGGGGCTGGGAAGTAGAAACACAGAGTTCAGGCATTTTCCCTCCTCCATCCCATCCCGCAGGGCAGGACACAGGGAAAGCTGTTTCCAGCAGGAGAGAAGTGTCTTAGATTCTCAACCTAGGGGAGAGAGACAGAGAAAGAAGAAGAAATTGAAGCAAAACAAAATAAACAAACCTAACCAAACCAAACCAAACAAAATAACACCTTCTCAGCATTTTAGAGAGAAAAAAGGCCTTAATCTGGTCTTCCTGACTAGCTAGCTAGTATGTTTTGAGATGTTAAAAGTCTCATTTTGGAGGTGATTTCTAGGTTCTTTTCATTTCAGACAAAGAATTGAATGAACCAAATGAAATGGTGTCATTTCATATTTATATTGAGATTAAAAAAATAAACAAGATGGGAAAAATTGAGATTAAAAAAATAAACAAGATGGGTAAGAAAAATAAAAAATGAATAAAAAAGAAAAAAATAAAAAATGAAGGGAAGGGAGAAACTGGATCTGCAGAGCAAGATTGGGCCAAAGAAAAACAACAATAAGAATAAAGATTAAAAAATTAAACATAAGGGCATGCTCTAGGGTGTAGAGTGGGCTACAGTGAGGTGGCATGGGGTTCTTCATGGTGTCTTCTCTCCTTTTTATTCATTCCATGCATCAAAGATTTTCTCGAGAATTCCTGATACAAGGATTTGGGAATTGTTCTTTGTGTCCTGGGATATGGTCGTGCCTCCCTTCCCAACCAGTTTAAGCATTTTCCTAGCCTCCTATCTCAATATGCATTTCTATTTAAACGGAGTTAAAATTTAGATTATTTTCACAGATTGGGATTACAAACTGTTCTCATGTACCATTTAAGAAAAATATCCCAGTAGGTTGTTAGATTTTTCATTCTACTTCCAGCTCCTTTCCGGCCAACACCTTACAGGTTTGGCTCCCTCCTGTGAGCAAAGGGATAGGAGAGGTGACAAGAGGGACAGGAACATACTCTTCCAAAGCCACCAAGGTGCACTTAGAGGCTGAAAAATGAACCACACAAGACCAAGATCTGGTGTTCAGATTTTGAAACTAACCTCACATAATTGTCTAGAGAAAGCTGTGTAAACACCTGAGTGCAGCCCAGATCTTTAAGACAATAACCTATTTTTTTAAGCAACAGAAGTTATTTTACAGGTGTAGGAAGAATGTTTACTTCTATTGAACTAATTTGTTCTAAATTGAGAAAATGTTTAAGAACTGAAAAAAACAAAGAGGTTCTATTTTCCCGTGACAGGAATAAAAAGGAAAAGTAGAGCAAAACTAACCACAACACCCAGCTTAGCATTTTAACTTTGTTTCTTTGACCTAAACAATCATGTCTTTTTAATTTTTTTTTTCAAGGAATGTAATTCCCATATGTGACTAAAATAAGAGATATTTGTGCTTGTTTTGTTAAGAAGTAATTAAAGATGTCATTTGCTAACAAAAACAAATGTGCACCTACCATATAAAGCTTGTTATTTTTGCTTAAATAAATACTTTTGCATGACATTTTAGAAGTAGTTTTCTCTTTAATACATCAGGAAAAAAACTCTGAATTAAGAGAAAACTCCTAAAGAATTTAAAAGCCTCACTGTTGATTGATTTTAATAACATTTTTTAAAAATCCTTTTTATTTTGTAATGGCAACAGTAATGTAATAAAATAAATTTGTGCTTTAAAATGAGAGGAAATGATGGTATCTCTCTGCTTGCAAACAACATGGAGTAGGCTTTTCATGAAAACCTCATTGGAAAGGGGAGTTTTGGTGCGTCATGATTTAAATCAAAACTTCACTAAAATCCACTGTCTTCACAATTCCAGACCCTTTTCCTCATTTCTACAATACCTTTCTTCATGCTAAATAACCTAAATCTCTCTAGCTTTTTCTCAAAGGATCCATTTTCTAAACTAATCATTTTTAGTCATTCTCTTTTGAGCTCTCTCCAAGTTTTCCACATCTTCCTTCAAACAAAGGGCCCCAAATTAGATCCTGTACTCCCCTAAAATTGTGAAGAATGCTCATGCTACTAGGGGCTCCTCCTTGCTGCTCCCTCCCATAGAAGGAAGCAGCTGTGGTATCACAATTTCCTTAACCACTGGCAAGCTGAGAGCTCTTCTGACCCATTACTAGATTTTGGGGAAAAGACCTAGTTTTCTGCCTCTTTACTAATGATTCTCAGTCACAGAATAGTAAATACAGCTGTTTCTCAAACACCCCTGACACACTAAACCCTGTCCTATGCACATTACCCCCCTTTGGAAAAATAAAATATCACTATTATTCCTGTTATGGAAGACTTTAAACTTCCCAGAGGCACAGAACTTCTCAGTTTGAAGTGAAGCCCTCAGATGGAACACACATTCTTCAAGGACTCTGAAGGGAATCAGGATATGCCACACCAAAATATAACACTCTACTATAAGGAATACTTTCAACTGAGGCCAACTGAGAAAAAGCAGGCCCGTCTCTTTGCCGTATGCCACTCTACCAATAGGTAAGGCTGATTTGTAATCACTACAGACAGATGCCAGAGAAGGCGTCAGAGAAATCTATATAGCAAAGTTTACTAACTCACTCTATCTCCCACTAGTTCCCCCATGTAGTGATCTTCCTGCAGTCTAGTGCAGCTAGTCCTTTTGCTTTGTCTTATCATTTCCCTACAAATTTATTATTTTTCGCTACGAAACTTAAACACCCAAGCTCTAACCACCACTTTGAAGTCACTGGTTTCTCTCACAAGATGTATATGTTAATAAACTCCTTTTTGTAAATTTGTGTTTTGTTAATGTGACTTTCAGGTCCCACACTGGAGAACCTAGAAAGATAGAGAGAGACCACCACAGATCTCTTGGTCAGTAACACACTCTACTGAGAACTCTCAAAACTGAGGTTATTTTGAAACTCTTCACAATGCAGGAATTTTTGTCGAGAGGGTCACTGCTCCTCATGCTGCACCCCAGGCCACCCATCAGATCAGGAAAGGAAGAAGGCAAAGCGCCTGTGTCTTGGTGATGGTTCCTAGCACAGACAAGCAGGTGCAGCTCCGAGCACTCCTGGGAATGATGCTGAGACCCACCCATGTGCAATCCATGAGCAACTATTAGGGTAGGACCTCAATAAGTAGTTCCAGGCATGCACAAGGACACCAGGACATGCTGTCATTTAGCCATGAATAGCAGATTATTTCACCTACCTGGTCACCAAGTGAATATGCAGACATTTTAAGTGCACATGTATAAACAGTGAACATGGCATGTATAAACAGTGTATGTATACATGTATACATGTATAAAACAGTGAACATGAAATGAAAACTTTAACAAGTTCTGTTAAGCACCTTAAACAAACATTGGCTGTTAAAATTTATTTCCTTCAAATACAAATGCATCTGATCGCTTGTTGATATGTGCTTTGCTTATCTGGCCCTTGTGATATTTTGAATGGAATATAATAAAGGTAAAAGACACTGACAAAGCAAACATAAGCTGATAGCGTTTTAGATTGGAGAGGGAACTAACGGTGACTCACTTTTAGAAATGAGATAGCTGAGGCTGCAAGCTGTTGCAGAGAATTTACTTTGTAATTTATTTACTTCCTCGTTGTTCATTTTGTATATGAATATATTTTTGCTCATTTAAATACTTAGTCCAATGTAAATAAGATGATGTATAACTTAATTCAAAAAGAAACTCAACATGGTGCATACTTTTAATTAATTATAAATGATTTCAATATTGTCATAAGGCATTTATCTTTCTTTAGTAAGCAAAGAGAATCACTGATAATTGAGAGCCTTTAGTTCTTTTTTTAATGTTAAACTTCTGGATAAGAGCTAATATATTTCTAAGGGCATATCTCTTGTGAATGATAGATAAGAGAGCAACATAGGCATTTACATGTGTATACCTAGTGCTAGTGTCGTATCAGTGCAGTGATATTCATTTTATTTATTTATTCATTTATTTTAAAAGGCTAAGAATTGCTCTCCAAACCTTTCTCTCTCAGTTTATTGAGTTATTTATATGTGTCTGGTCTTGTTTTAACTTTTAAAGATACTTGTATCCAAAATCACATTCTTTTCATCACTTGAAATTCACCAAATTAATGATTCAGGATAAAAGCAAAAGCCCCTGTCAGATTCTGTGTTTGGTTCTCAAGTTGCTCCTATTTATGAAGCATTAAGACACAGCTGGGCTGGGGATTTAGCTCAGCGGCATAAGCTTCTGCCTTGCAAACTCATGGTCATGAGTTTGATCCCCAGTACCAAAAAAATAAATAAATAAAAGACGCAGCCATGGCTGGAGCTTTCCATTAGCTGCCAGTCTCCGTGATGCCCGTTACTGCTGTCTTCAGGCCCTTAGTCTTCCACAGCCCACGCCTACAGGTCACCAAGTATTCCTTCTCTGAAGACCTCCGTTTGCTATCCGGGTACACTCTCTTCTGGTTATCACAGTTCTTGTTCTTCTTTGTACCAGAGTTTAGTTTCAAAGAGTCTTTGAGAATAAAACTGTTCAGGTTTGAATTTAAACTCTACCAGTTTATAACTGTCTGACCTCGAGAAAAGTCACACCTCTCCTTGCTTCAGTTTCTGATTTGAAAATAGTAGTACTAACAGCACATACCTCAAATTATTGGGACAATAATATAGTTACTGTATTTGTAGTTCTCTGAGGAATATTGACATATATTCATTGCCCAGTAATTCCATCTTTGATGATGACGATTATTATTTGTGATTATTTGTTCTCAGTATAATCAGAAATCAAATGAACCTTTACATAACAATTTAGTTTTTATTCATATGTACTCACCCATCAATCTTCCGTAGCTTGAAAGTAAATGTAGACTCGTATGTCTCCATTTATGCATGCTATGAAGAAAAGCAAATCAATCTTGCAGGAGAGGGGAAAATTGAATTTTGAAAAGAATTTTGATTTTTACTTAGATTCTTGAAAAACTGCTGGAGAATTTGCATTTGGTGAAGAAAGCGTGTCACTGCAAAATATCTTAAAGTCCTTTCTACCCAGTTCTACCATTCTCAATAACATTCTTGCGATGACAGCTGCTTCCTCAAATCTTTTTTCTTTACCACGGTATTCTTTCAGTCCTCAAAACTGCTTAAGCCTAAATCTCAAGGTTCTTCAATCCATTAGTTGCAACCTGTCTCTTTGTTTTGCTTTGTTTTTAACTTTTTATTAGTATATGTTTGCAGCGCATAATGACTAATTCATCCTACTGTCTTACACAGCATGATGATATTTTGTTCAATAACGGACCATGCATATGAAGGTAGACCCGTGAGTTTATGAAACCTAGTAATGTCATAACCATCTTGGTTTGTATAAGTACATTTTATCATGGTCACATAATTTAAAAGTGACCCAAAATCACCTTTTCAAAATACTCCTCCATTGTTAAGCAACACTTAACTGTATGTATTATATCTATGTTTTGCTTCTCAGTTGTTCTCAAATATAGCAACACATTAGAAACACCTGTTGTGTTAAAAAAAAAATTCTAATGTCTTTTCCTCAGTCGCAGAAATCCTGATGCAATTGGTCTGGGGAACTGTCCAAGCATGTGGAGTTTTCAAACTTACCTGGTTGATTCTAATGTCAAGCCAGGAGCAAGAACAACTCGATATCCATTCTTCTCTTTTTTTTCCTAGTCTAAATCATCTAACTTTTGCCTCTTTTCCCACTCTCTAAAGCTCACAGTACAATTTGGGAGGAAATGTCAAGTATTGACTCCCAGAACTGTCCACAGGGGGAGTGAGAAGAGAAATATACTGTGGATATTTATTCATATACAATTTTGTCAAAGTTGTACTTTCCTTGATTTGCTCCCTGAGGGCCTAGAAACGGTGGCAAACCTATGGGATGCATACAATACCTAGCTGTTTGTTGTCACTGAAAGCTCTAAATAGTTTGCCATCACTAGGCCTTTTCAAACAACACTGATTAGTAGAAATACTGTTTAAATATCCTGAGGGAAACTTATCCTGGTGCTTTCATGGTCAAATGATTCATATCATAATGATGTCCAGATTTTGTGAAAATCTGTATTTAAAACCAAAGTATGTATTTTGAAACGTAAACAAGATGCAAAGTAGAACACCCTGTACTGGGTGCTGGAGTGAGTTATGGTCCATGAATCACCATCTCCCACTTATTGTCCATGTAATCCATAGAATAGGGTTGGCAACATTTTATCTACTACAATATTGTATGGTAGATGCAAACTAAACTATCATTTCATGTGTTTTTCAGTCTTATGTTGTATTACTTTATGTCTTCCATGATAAATTACTACAAACTTAGACTGACATTTACTGTAAATTCACAGATTTGAATTTGCATCAGGTAAACATTTTTCTTTTGAACAGGACTATAATTTTCTAACACATTTCTGAAGGATATGGACAACAAATGGGACTCTGTGGTATTTTAGTTTTTAAACATTTAGAACTGAGGCAGTCAAAGGAGTCAGGAACATGGCATGAAGTTCTATATACAGATATGTGTCATTTCTCTGTCATTTCTGTCATTTCTGCACTCTCAATACTTCCAACTTTGATACCCTTTATTGTCCTCTAAGAAATGATGACCACACATGATTTCACTGAGTGCTTGAGTTTTACCAATTCACAAAAGAATCCTATGATCATATATGTAAAACCAACCCCTGACTCTACCCACTTCACCTACTTCGTTCTCCACAGGCTGTTCACTCTCTAGGTGCATGTATGGTGTTGATGAATGTTTGCAAAGGTGCAGGAGGGCAGGTTGCTTCAGGTCATTATCTACGGAGGCCTCCTGACCTGAGAGTAAAGCCAGGTGTGTGAAAAGCACTCAATAAATATTTTTAAGTAAAACACATTTTAGATTACAAATGTAACTAATAGTAGGAATGTTTACTTTTCATTTTTAGTGAGGGAACTTAGATCCAGAGAGGTTAAATGTTTCTCCCAAGAGCTTCTTCTATAGTGGTCCAGCTTTAATTGGATCTTCTCTCACCTGCTTCCAAATCTCTTGGTCTTGGAACTGTATCAGAGCATCAACTACACTCCCCCACTATACCCATTGTCAGAATCCCTGTTTTATCTCTTTTTTTCTATAGACTTAATGCTATGAGCTATTTGAGTCTGAAAAACAAGTCTCCACTACAAATTTTAACTAAAAATATCCTTGAACAAAATAAATGTTAGCCTAATTGAGTGTCTATAACTGTATCAGGTAAATTACTTAGCTCATTGCTCACCTGCTTCTCAGCTGAATTTTTATGTTGTTATATAGAAAGTATGTTGGGCACAAGATAAAAGTATATTAAAATAACTTCATATGTTTTCAGCTTAGCAGACCTCTAAAAAAATGCTTAAAATTATCCTCACCTGTTAAGACACTCTAGGTTGAAAGAGTCACAGTCATTTTTGGATTTTAGATAAAAATAATTTTGAGGAAAGTTTATTTTTCTTTTTGTTCTGAGCAAAATGGTATAAAAATGTGATGCCTGGATTTCTAATTTTTGATATGAATTTTTTTATTACAAAAAATCTTTTTCTAAGAAAATCCTTCTGTGTACTACTTGAACGCATAATTAACATTTGTAAGTGACAGCAGATTGCATACAAGCTCAGGTTCTATGGCTAAATGACTTCAGTTTGAATCACAGCTCTCAAATTTTCTACATGTAAAGTAGAAGCCAAAATAGCTATTAAAATGACAATATTACCTTAAAAGTTATTATATACAGTAATTTATATATTATACAGTGCATATAAATATATCATATTTATATATTTTATATATATGTAAAGTAAGAAGCATTTTTGTTAGAAGATAAAGTCTTCAGTAGAGTTAACTATTTATGATCATCAATTGTGATACATCAACTTGATTGGAGTTGTGGGTGACACTAACCAGTAGAACTGTAGCCTGGATTGAATAGAAAGGGAAAGAAGGAAGCGTGTCTGTTTTGAAGAGCTCCAGTCTCCTTTGCTGCTGTCACTTTTGCACATGGGCTCTTCAGTTTCTTCAGTCTCCCAATGCAAACCCATTACAATGACACTTCAGTGATCTTCTAGGCCTTAGACTAAGGAATGGTGCTGCATCCTTGATCCTTGTTCTGTGACTGGCATCTTCTTGGGTTATGCAGTTACAGGATCCTCTGGCTCTTCAGTGCACAGAAGCACAGCTCTGATCCTACAAGCCTATCTAATAAATTCACTTACCTAATTTTATATATATATATATTTTTTTTTCTATCAATTCTCTTCCCCTAGAAAACTCTAAGCATGCACCATTATTGTTATTACTATTGCTATTACCATTAGTTGTTATTACCATTAGTTATTATTATTATCAGCATTGTTTATTGCATTGGATTCTCCTTCATTTCATGAGAGCTACTAATACTGTAAACCCAAATATCGAGTTCAGTCATCCACGTATTGTAATCCTCTTTCTAGTCTTCCTCACAATCCAAAATTTATAATTGTAGTACCACTGAGACTTCACTGGAGTCCCAGCAAGTTAATTTTAATCAATGCAACCTACGGTGAAAGTAAAAACACCAAGATATATTCCAAGTGAAGGGCAGCCAAGGGTCCTAAATCCAATCCCCGTGAGGACATGCAGACAAAGGCCTTGATCCTAGGCCTCTCTCAGAGTTTATTATATTGTGAACAAGGGAGGTGGCTCAGGGATGAGTGACAGTGAGGATGGTGGGGAATTAGGAGAGTAATTTGAGCTGGCTGGCCAGGTGCAAGATTCACATCTTTGTAAATTGTAGCGATAAAGATATGTAGAAAGATCAATTTACATAATCCAATTTAGAAGCAATGGAATTGTTTTGGGGGGGCTATTGCTTTGGTTCTGATATGCAAACTCTTGTGCCCTGGGGAGTCATAGCCTCTTTATCTTGAGACTCATACCCAGTTGACATTCCTGGAGCTATTGGCTCTAACATCTCATGTGCTCACATCCTGTACTTACCTGTATTGTACTGAGAACATTATGCGAGGAAACAGGACTGTCGGTTGGCTATAAAAACTGCATGTTAGCACCTCAGCTAGCCTTATTTGCAATGTTAGAGCCAATTGAAGAGAAAAGGAAACACCCTAAGTATTTCCTTTTACCTATGAGTATAAGGAAATGAGTCTCCAAATAATCAAAATCACAGTAATTGTTTTGGATTCTAAGGGAGTCACTGGAGTTGCCTCCCACATACTAACACATTTCCTATATCATTTTCTAAGAGAAATATCATGGATTTAATATTATCAGGTGCTCAATTCCTCTTCCATCCACCACAGCAGAATAGCTGTCCCCTTTGCTGTGAAAAGCAGGCACTCTCAGAACATCTGCGTCAAGCGTGTCTTTAGAATGGGATAATCATTTGTCTTACCGTTCAAAAACCAAGGCCTGTGGCAGTCCCAAGTATGCCAGGTCAGTGCTGGGAGAATGGAAAAAAGAGAATAAAGAAAGAAGACTCTCTTCTCTCAAAGTCCCCAACACCATTTCTTTAATACCTTTTCAGTTTATGAGATTTGACAAGGAAATAAAGGCATTGCTTCAGGCCATTCCATCTCACAATGTAAGAATTCTCTTAAAATTGCTACAGCTGGGATAGCCTTTATATCCATGTCATTACTCAAGGAAAGTTGTGAGAATCTGGGGAAAGGTGCAGGAGAATTTATTCAAACACACACACACACACACACACACACACAGACACACATACACACCCAAATTCTATCTCTGTGTTTGAAAGACATATCTTTCTACTTAGTTTATATCACTCATCAAATATGTCATGAGAAGTTGAATGATTAATATCTTTCAAAATGATTTGAAAAAGTGTGATATAAAGAGAAAAATAGAATACCTTGACAATTTCACTGAATAATCTTTAAATACTAACTGAAATACCATTAAATAATAAACCCACAAGGGTACAGAGAAGAAAGAAGAGAAGATGAAGGTATGAGTTTACAATAGCATTTGAAACCAGAGTATTATATTCTGGACCTAGAACCTACTGAAAGTGAACTTTCTTGAACATGCTGTGACAGCTCTCAGAAATAATCACATGTGAGTATATGTAAGTTCATGTGTGTTTATATATTTGCATTCAAACATTTAACCTTATATGACAAAAACATATATAGAGATCAAACAGGGAAAATACATTAAATGAAACTAAAATTAAGGTGAAAGATAACAAGGCATAAGAAACAAAGGTATTGAGGGAAAAGGAAAAAGATGGTGGACCAGTAGGTAGCAGGAGAGGGATCCTCTCTGAGAGAGACAGCTCAAATGCCAGAATAAAACACCCTGGAGAGACCCAAACAGAGAGAGATGGACTCTCACAACCCATGAAGAAACTAAAGTGCAAAAAACCACTTGAATATGAGGTCCTGGGGCTACCATAAGAGAAGCTAAGATCAGCAAGCACAGCACCCTCCTCGAGCTGCCTGAATCCCTGCCAGAGAGCGACCTGACCAAGCGATCCATGCCAAAGTCACAGGGTTGAGCCACTGGAGAGCGGAGCTGAACAGACCTGCGTGCAGCTCACCCGGACCTGGCCCTGCACACAACCCACCCAGAGGCACTGTGAATTTGCACCTCAGCCACACTGAAGTCGGAGATCTGGGAGCCCAACAGTTCTCAGGGACCAGCATCAACACGCGGTAAAGATGGGAATAAGACCGTCCAACGGGAAACGGGAAACCAACTGGATGACATCTTGGATTTGGGCAAGAGAGCCCTAACTCTATAAGGAAGTGGATTCAATTGGTTGCTCCCCTCACCGAGCGTATTGGTGGAATCTGCTTGGACTAGGCCACGCCCTTGGCCAGGACCCAGTGAGTCGCTACAAATTAATTCCCTGAGATCGGCACACACTGATGCAGTGAAGGCCTGCAAAGGTTGACTGGCCCAGAGGGGAGAAGCCAGCGCACACTACATGTGCATAAACTTTATTTGAAGAGGGCAAAAGTTCCTAGCCTGCGCCCTCTAGAGGAGCCTTAACCAACAAGAAAAGGGTCTGGGAATTACACTGTACATTTGTATGGAAGGAACCAAAAACATGACAAAAGGGAGAAATAAGAAAAAAACCCCAGGCCCCAACCCTGAGAATATTGATCAAGGAGAGGTAAATACAAAAGAGATTGAGGGCAGCAAAAATGCAACATCAAACACAGCATTAGCGGACATAAAGAGATATCTTCAGTACCTTGTAAGCAGGACCAAAACTGAAATATTAATTCAAATTAAACAAGAGATAAGTAGATTAATAAAAGAAAGGCTGGGCACCTCTCAAGAAGACACAGACAGAAGAATGGAGGAACACAAAAGGAGAGAAAAATTTAATGAAGAATACAGAAAAAAAACCTAGAATTCATGAAGCAGATTCAGAGATTATCAGGAGACTAAAGACTCCATAGAAAGCTGGCAAAACTGTTTGAAAGAAACCAAAGATAGACTATCAAAAATTGAACACAGGCTTGCAATGTGTGATCATGAAAGGGAAGATCTCTTAAAAATAACAAGGGAGCAGGCAGTAAAGATACAAAGACTGGAAGACGACAAGAGGATCTATAACTTGAGAATAAAGCATGTGAATAAAGAAGCAGGAATCAAAACAGAGGAATTACAAAGACTATTCACAGAAATTATTAAGGAAAATTTCCCAAGCATAGAAAAAAGAAATGATGTGCAGATGTATGAAGCATACAGAACTCCAGCCAACTACAACCCAAACAGAACTACACCCAGACACATAATAATCAAGATCCCAGAATTTCAATATAAGAACAGAATATTAAAAGCCAACAGAGAAAAGAAACAGATCACCTATAAAGGAACACCCATCAAAATCATGGCAGACTTCTCAACACAGACAATCAGGTCAAGAAGAGCTTGGAGTGAAGTAATTCAAGCCCTGAAGGAGAACAATCTCCAGCCCAGATTGATGTATCCTGCAAAACTCTCTCTAGAAATTAATGGAGAAACAAGATGCTTCCATGACAAAGAGGAACTAGGAGAATTTGTGACCACCAGTCCAACCCTACAAAAAATACTGAAGGACATTCTAGGGAGAG
>PVJX010042554.1:0-14083 GCA_004027295.1 Dolichotis patagonum | reverse complement strand
CAGTGTGGGCTTTAGCAAGACCTCGCTTCAAAATGCAAACTAAAGGCCTGAGGATGTAGCTCCTCATGAAGACCGCAGGTTCAATTCCTGGGGCCTCAAAAGAAATAAAGAAATAAATGGGGAATGACTTTGCGTACAGGAAGTCTAAGGTTCAAAATCTCACAGCCCCAGAAGGCACGGTGGTGCAGGTCTGTAACCCCACCACTCAGGAGGCCGAGGCAGGATGATTGTAAATTTGAGCCCCAATCCAAGCAATTAATGACTTAGCAAAACAAGAAAATATGTTTTTATAGTGGCTAGGGATTTGCTCAGTTACAAAGACCATTGATTCGATGCCCACTGTGGCAGAAAGGAAGGAAGGGAGGGAAGGAGGGAAACAAACAAAAAAAGTGACTGTGTATAATTTTAAAAGATCAAGTAGGAGCTGGGCATGGTGGCACATGCCTGTCATCCTGGCACTCTGGAGGCTGAGGCAGGAGGGTCACCAAGAGTTCATGGGCACCTTGGGCTACACAGAGAGACCCTGTATCAAAATTTAAAAAAAAAAAAAATTAAAAGGACAAGCAGATTGGTAATTGGCATTTTGCCAGTGGGGACCCCAGTTCAGCATTCTTGAGGTTCCCTAGAGAGGGCATCCAGCGACCGGTTGCCTTCAAAAGATGGCGCCAGTACCAGGCATGGTGGCTCACACCTGTCATCCCAGCACTAGGGAGGCTGAGGCAGGAGAATCACCAAGAGTTCAAGGCCAACCTGGCTTCACAGTGAGACCCTGTCTGTAAGTCAAGAGTGACTCACGTAACACGAATCCAGCTCCCAGGGCGCCCCTGTCTCTGAGCCTGGTGACCCCGACCGCCCCCTGGGGACTCTGCTCAGTGCCCCTGACTCCTCGCACCTTCGCAGCCCGCGCGTCCGCGTCTCCGCTCCGCGGTCAGCGCCCCTGGGCCCTGCTCGGGTCCGCGCGAAGCCCCCGGCCCGCAGCAGGCGGGCGGCCCCGGGGGGCAGTGGTCAGGGCCGCCTGGCCGCGCCGCGCCCGGTGGGACTGTGACACCCCCGCGCTTGTGACCTCAGCGTCCGGCCCTCGCGGGGTTCGGTTCCGTTCGGAGCCAGCGTCTCTGCACCGCCCGGCCCTGCCTGTCCCCAGCTGTCCCCGAGAAGGCCCTGCTAGGGGTCCCGGCCCCCGGGCCCCGGGGCCAGGAAAGCCGCTTTGGTGCCGGGCCAGGGGTCCCTGCCGCCCTCTTGGGGGTCTCAGCGCGAAGTGGGGGAGACCGGGGCGCTTCCTGCCTCGGTGCCCGGACGGCGGGGATCCCGGGGACGCGGGTGTGGGGGACCGGCGCTGCGTCGCGCCCCTCCAGTTCTGGGGCGCCGGCTGGGCGGGGGCGCAGGCCCTAAACCCGGCGCTCAGCAGGCTGAGGCAGGAGGGCCAGGGTGCGGCCAGGCCGGGACAACGGCTGCTCCTGAATCGAAGTCGCACAGCCGGCCGGGACCCAGAGGACCACGTAGACCCCAGAGGGTGCTGGGCTGGGTTCCTCGCCCAGGGGCGCTAAATAACGCGCTTAGACACCAAACCACCACATCCCAGCAGAGCTCCCGCTGCTAAAGAGAAAGCATGAAAAATCAGGGAGCCAGGATCCCAGGAGAAATAAAAACGAGAGTCAAAGGGAGCAGAGGGAACATGGAGAGAAAGAAACCCCCGTGTTAGGGTCTCCCCGAGATCGGCAGAGATGTGTCATTCATAAAAGCGGAATAGAGCCGTGAAAGGGAGGAGACAGACGAGCCGACAGCAAGAGAAGCCGAACAACGCCAGTCGACACACAGCAGTGAGAACCCCAAAGCCGGGTAACGGAAAACAGCGGTGACCGCCATAGTGTATCTCGTTATCTTCTCGACAGTTGTCCGTGTTGGAAAGCAAAACAAAATTAATTTGCTAAAAATAATAATCATAGAAGTTCAGTTGGGTGTGGTGGTGCCCGCCCAGCTCCGGCACTCGGGAGGCTGAGGCAGGACAGTCGCTGGGAGTGTGAGGTCAGGCTGGAGCACAGGGAGAGGCTGTATCAGAAAATGTCCACACAACAGGAGACACATGAGACAGAAGGGTCCGGAAGACTCCAGCCACACCCTCTTCTCTTTGCTTTGCTTTGCTTTGCTTTTCCTTGTCTTCCTTATGGTGGCATCTCACATTGTGTCCAGTGAACTCTTCCCAAGACCAAGTTTGAGCTGATAAGAAAAAACACCGAGGACTGGGTGCAGACACCTGTCATCCCAGCATTGGGGAGGCTGAGGCAGGAAGGTCACAAGTTCGAGGGCAGCCTGGGCCATTTAGGAACTGAGAAGACCCTGTGGCAAAACTAAGGAAAAAAATACAAAGGTCTGGAGCTGCCGCTCAGGGCAAAAGCCCTGACTCCACCTCTGTATCAAAACACACACACAATAAACCAAAGGAAGAAGAAAAGAGCTGTAGGGAGCAGACGCCCTGCCAGGAGAAAGGGTGGGGGAGGCCCGCCTCCTCGGAGAGCCTGGGCCCAGAAACTGCACAGCCTCTCCCCGCAGCCCCTGCTGTGTGACCTCCAGCAAGTGACCCGGCCTCTCTGCGCTGAGCCCTCCCTGCCCGCCACGGGGCAGCTGGGGTTCTCGCTGCTCCTGGTGGAGGCGGCCAGGCCAAGAGCTGCACGGTTGGCTCGGTTTATTCACTCAGTTTTCTGTTTGTTTTTATCATTCGCCCACGACTGCAGCATGGAATGATGACATTCATGGGGGGCAGTCGGTGCCCCATTTGTAAGTTTTTGGGTTTTTGTTTTGCCAGCACCAGGTTTATTTATACTCTAAGCCTTTAACAAATTCATCATCATCAAAACAGCCAGAGTAACAGACCCAAAAAACATATAAAACACTTAAGACAATTTTGCTATATCAGCAGCCATGCTGGATTACAGTAACTTTCTTCTCTTGTTCCCCTAATGTCTGTCTGTCTCTATATATTTATTTATTTTGTGACAAGTTCTCACTGTGTAGTTCAGGCTGGCCTCAAACTCCCAGTGATCCTCCTGCCTCAGCCTCCCTAGTGCTGGGATTATGGGGTTACAGGGCTGCACCACCATGCTCACCTGCATTTGCTTTTTATTTAGTAGTACCAGGCATGAAGCCCAGGGCCTCTGCACTGAGCGGCATCCCCAACCCTTTGTTGTTTATTTTGAGACAGGATCTCCCTAAGTTGCTAAATAGCACAGCCTGGGCTAGAACTCTCGATCCTCCTGCCTCAGCCTCCTGCATGCTGGGTATATTTATTTCACTTTCTAACAGGGAAAAAGAAAACATAACTTCCAAGGGAAAATACCCCTGCTGTACTCCCACAACCTTCCTGATAAAGCAATCGGATATATCAAAGACAAGGTTCTGAAACCAGAACAAACGAGCATGTACATAAATAGTAGAGTGCAAAAAGGGGGCCTATTTGCATAGAGTGGGTGGGGTCATCACGCTCCTCCTCCATGGGGGCGTGGTTCTCAATGTAACATGCAAATGAGCTATGTAAATCAAGTGGGCGGGATCAGGGCACAGTGGCTTTCACCTTGAGCCAACATTTCCTAGTGGACTTTCCACAAGGCAGGCCGTGAATCATGTGGGTGGGCGAAATTTTTCACAGTCTAAGATCCAGACCAGGTTTCATTTCCTCCCCTTGCAAAATGTGCAAGTAAACTAAAATCCAAGTCCATTTCTTTCTGAAACCTAAAGACATCAGAAACTAAAAGGAATAAACCAAACACGGTGTCCAGTAACCAGGCCGGGATGACCTGAAATTCTGGGAACTGCTGCCCTGGGGACCAAGGCAGAGGACAACGGGAAGGCAGCTCGGAAAAACACGACACTGTGTCCTCATTTGCCTTCGTCACCAGATCTGGCACCGTGAGACTTCTGGCTCCTCCCTAAAGTCACAAAGACCACGAAAGGTTTCGCGTCCATTCAGGACATAGAGGCAGCCAGGCCAGCGCAGCTAAAGAAGGAAGTCAGGACATAGGACCCCAGAGCTTCGGGAAGCGGCCAGGACGACGGGACAAGTGTGCCCGCAGTGAGGGAGGACCACGAGGGGGTTCACAGCAGTGTCTTGTACGTGCCAAATGTTGTGTGTTTAAACACACCCTGTGTTTTACCACCCCTCTTATTTCCTGGGGTTTCTGCAAACCACAGCTCAGCCCTTCAAACTGAGAGCCCCTCTCCTGCCCACCCCCTCTGGGGCGTTCCCCGGTCCAGGGAGGTAACCCCGGTTGGCTCCTGTGCACTGAGCAGGTGCCCTGTCCCTCTGCGGTGCCACATGTCACACCCAGCATCTCCCTGAGCCACCGAGCTGCCCAGGCTGGGCTCGAGTTTGCTTGCAACCCTCCTGCTTCAGCCTCCCAGACCGCTGGAATTATGAGCTCACACCTGGTACCCCAGTACTGTACTATTTCTTACCTGCTGGCTTGGCCAACTGCTGGGCCCTTGCAGTACCCACGGCAGACTCCATTCACTCAGAAGCCCTGGGGAGGATGCGGTGGCACGGGCCCCTGCCGCCTCCCACGCCACTTCCCAGTGTCCTGAGCCACTGTCCCGTGAGTGGCAGCCCAGGGTACCGAGAGCAGGGACTCTGACAGGAAGCTGCCCGCGAACTGCACCATGTGCTCCCTGGGGGATGGAGGACTCTCACCGGGATGGAGGACTTCTCCCCACTCCCGCCCAACTGCCACTGGTGGTCCCACCCCAACCAGGATTCCTAGATGCCCATTGGGCTCCGCCTCTGCCACTCCTGGGAAACAAACACGGCCACACCTGCACAGCCTCCACCATCCCTGGGTCCTCCTCCAGTGCCAGCCTCTTGCCCCAGTGGGCACCGTACCAGGCCCCAGGTGCCCTGCCAAATCCTTAGTCCACCCCGTGACCCAAGTGCTCCTCTAGCCCACGAGCTCCTCAAAGGGCCAAGACTAATTGATCTTGCCCCTGTTTGGAGACAGGCATTGCCTATGTAACCCAGACTGACCTCGAACTGGGAATCCTCCTGCCTCAGCCTCCACAGTGCTGGGATCACAGGTGCATGCCACCACACCCAGCCACCTGGCTTTATCAGTTTTTGTCTGGACCTTTCCACCGATCTGCCCACCCAGAACCCCTTTTTTCCCGAGGTGTCCAGTTTTAAATCCTCAGGAAGCTGTGGGATGCAATGAAAAGTTAAAGTCAAACTCGAGGGTGGGGTGGCCTGCAAGATGGGCGCCCCCTCTGAGCCACAGGCACCCCCAAAGCAGCTCTTAGGGAAGGCTCTGGGACCAGGCAGAAACCCAGTCACTGAGGGTCCCCAGGGAGAGGCAGGCTGAGGGTTTTCGGCCGCATGGGGGCCCAGGGGTCTGGGCCAAAGAGCATGGTGCTCACTTGATCTGGCTGCACAGGCCTGTGATCTCAGCACTCCAGAGGCTGAGGCAGGAGCATCTCCGTGAGTTCAAGCCAGCCTGGGTTATATACGAGACCCTGTCTCCAAAAAAAAGGAAGGAAAGAAGGAAGAAAAGAAGGAAAGAAACACATATATGCCTCAGAGATGCGTCCACCCAGGCAGGGACCACCACAGGACAAAAAGCACGGTTCCCTCAGTGCCGCCTCAGAGCGCGACAAGGACATTCCACACAAGCAGCACTCACGTTAACGTCTGCAGGCCACGCACTCCGGATCCCCCGGGTCCTTCATGACGGGGATCTGTAGAGCAGAAACGCTGGGCGTCAGTGACTGGTGCACACGTGCTGGAACAGCACGTCTACACGATGGTCCACGTGTACAATTCTGCTGTTTTTTCAGTTGGAAAAAAATCGCAGGGGCAGGGGCATCCACCTGTAACCCCAGCACTCTGGGAGGCTGAGGCGGGAGGATGGCAAGTTCCAGCCCTCCCAGGGCAATTTAGCAAGACCTGTCTCAAATAAATAATAAGAACAGGGCAGGGGGTGCCGCTGGGTGGGAAAGCCCTGGGTCCAATCCCGGCACCTTGGAAAGAAAGGAAAAGAGGGAGAATGAAGGAGGGAAAGGGGGGAGGGGGAGACGCTGGTCCATCAGGTCCTGGGCCAGAGGACACGTCGCACAGGAGCCACTTCAGGACCCGCTGTGCTTTCCCTCGGGTCGGGACGCCCTGCAGAGCCGCAGGTCACAGCAGGTGGGCAGCTGTGGGGCCAGCAGGCTGGCCTCCCTCAGGGCCGCCTGGTCACACAACTCGTCCGCCCTCCGTGAATGATGACTGTGTCGAGGTCCCCAGGCCCGGGTCAGCAGCTCCGGGGCTCACAGACCCGGGCTTTGGACCTGACTGAAAGCAGAGTCTCAAAGCAGAGGATGAAGCCAGGGGAGGGGCACCGAACCCGCCCGAGGTCTGGAAGGGTTTAGGGATCCAACCGGAACCCGAGAGCCCCAGCAGTGTGCAAGCAGGCGGTTTCCACAGCCCGCTTTGCAAAGCTAGGAAGAAAACACTCATTTCCCCTGCCGGCCACGGCTGGGAATCCTCCCACGACACGCAAAGATGGGCTCAGAGGTAAACAGTTCGGGGACCAGGCAGGCCTTGGCTTGCAGCCCCGCTCCCACGAGAGCTGAGCGGGATTAACGTCCCTAAGCTTGGCTTCTCATCTGCTCAGAGAGGGTGGCGAGGAAACACAGCCCCACACAGTGAGAGCCTGGGGAGCGACAGTACTGTGTGCGAAGGTGGACTGGAACTTGCGATCCTCCTGCCTCAGCCTCCCGGGGTGCACACGGGCACAGGCCTCCTGCCAGCCTCTTTTCTGCCTCAGCGTCTTTCCTCCTCATGCTCAGGAGCTTTATCTAAATGGCCTCACTCACTGCACGCGCACCATAGTGGCCCCAGGCCCGGGCCAGCGTGGTGAATGTGATGGGCCCTTAAGGCAGGGCCCCCGGAGGGGGCCAGGGGCCACGAGTGGGGCCCCATGAACACAGACACAAGCCAGGCCGGTGACACTCGACACTCGGGTCCACGACTCTTCTGGGCTCCTCAGCAACTCACAGAGGCCCTGCCTCAAAACCAAAACAAAGGACACTGGGTGCCCGGCTGCTGGGGGGCGTCACACTGCAGAGGCCACGCCGCACCACCTGGAAAGCGGGGACCAGACCAGGATGCCACGGGCAGGGTCTCTGTGGCCAGCAGCTGTCCCTGCCGAGGTAGCCGCACCCGTCCCCTTCAGGGCCCTCGGGCGCTCCCTTCTGTCCCTTCGGGGTCCTGGGGCTCAAGGGGTGGGGCAGCTGTTTTTGCCTCTCTCTTGCCTTGTGATTGGGGGTGGCGCCTAAGGGCTTCACACTGGGCTGCCTCCCGGCCCTTTTATTAGTTTTTTCTTTTGAGACAGGGTCTTGCTTAGGTGACCAGGCTGGGCTAGAGCTTGGGGATCTTCCTGCCTCGGCCTCCTAGAGTGCTGGGAGTGACCGGTGTGCAGCTCAAGCCCAGCTGAAGAGTGTTGTCCTGGGTGGGCTCCCCCCGTGCCTGCGCTGACATCAGGCCAGCAGAGGCAGCCCACTGCCGGCGATGGCCTCGTCAACCTGCTCTCCAGATCTGTGCGGGGGCCGGGTCCCCTGGGACGAGCCGGCGTCACTGCCCTATTTTAAGGCGCTGATGGGCAGCCCTGGTTCCATCTGAGCTCACCTTCTCTTGCTGGCTGCGGTGACACACTCCAGCTCCAAGGGTCAGGTCGCGCCGCCTTGGGGTGCCGCCTTTCCTGCTGCCACTGCTCCAGGGTCACCACCCACACCCAGCCCTGTAAACTGTCTCACTGTGACGCCACGCAGTGAAAAGTTCTCGGTGACGTCCCCTGCTTTGGAATGGAACTTCTGTACTGCAATTTTTTTTTTTTGAGATAAGGTCTTGCTGTGTAGCAGGGCTGCCCGTGAACTTGTGGCGATCCTCCTGCCTCAGCCTCCCAAGTGCTGGGATGACAGGCGTGTGCCACCACGCCCGGCTTTCCTGTGTTTTTCTACCCGCATCTTCTTGCTCTCCATGTCTCATGCTCTGCTCCCTGAGTCCATGGTGACAGCTGCGGGGCTGTCACCAAGACAATCCCACTGCCACAACATTGGTCATTTTTTAAGGGAATAGTAGGAACTTGAGTATTCGTTTTATTTTCTGTACCTCTTGTATGTGCGCAAGATTTTATATATCGCTTTAATTTTTGCCTTTTTGTTACTGAGACAGGCTCTCCCTATGTGGTTCAGGCTGGCTTTAAACTCACTGTGTAGCCCAGGCTGGCCTTGAAATTGCTATGTTCCTCCTGCCTCAGCCTCTGAGTGTTGGGATGGAGGTATGCGCTACCACGCCCGGAAGATTTTATATATTCTTAAAACACTGGATGTATGAAATCTATCCACACCCATTCCGTGCTCAGTGGGCCGGAGAACGGAGAGGCCAAGAGAACCGAGGTCCTGCCTTTCTAAGGTTTGAGACCTGCTGTGCTGTGACCACACTCCTGGAGGGCCAAAGGGCAGGTGCCGAGCTCGGTGGAGAGGGGGTGCTGTCAGGAGAGTCCTTACAGAGCCCTCCACTGGGACCACGCAGCAGCCTGGCTGTCCCCCTGCGGCTAACCTCCACCTCCATGCCCATGGCCCCTTCCCCTCTGGCTCTGCTCCGAGCTCTGCTTCCTGGCTATCGTGAGGTGAGCGCTGTCCCCCGCCAGGCCCTCCCGCCATGGTCCCTGCCTCGGAGCAGCCGACAGGAGCCGATGTCAACCTCTGCACCGTGAAATGCTGGTGAGAGCACAGGGCAGCTGACCTCACGCAAGGGACTAGCAGAGGCTCTGGTCACTTCTGACTGGGCAGGTCTGGGTGGGGGCTGAGCCTGCATCCTGGGGAGCAGCTGGGGTGCTGCCTGCCACCTCTGAAACTGGGCCCCGGCTCCCAGCCCAGGCCACCAGCCAGGCCGTTCTGCAGGGCGCTGGGTCACAGCCGCCTTCCCAGACTGGGCTGCCGTCTCCTCGGCTGGGTGCGGCTACACGCACCTCAAATTCAACGCTGGAAATTGTGGGATTCAAGGTCTTGGAAAAAGCACAGAACCCTATGTTGCTGGGGTGACTCTGATGCCAGCCCCTCCTGCACATCGAGCACCCAGCTGACTTTCCCCAGGCCCTCAGCACCCGACTCTGCCTTGTCTCCGTGTTTTCCAACCCGTACGGTGACTCACACCTGTCATCCCAGCACTCTGGGAAGCTGAGGGGGAGGATTGAAAGTCTGAACCCAGCCTGGGTAACTTAGCGACTCAGTGGGACCCTGTCTCAATAATAAAAAAGGGCTGGGGATACAGCTCAGTGCAAAGGCTCTGGGTTCAGTCCCCAGTGCTGGAAAGTAAAATAAAAGAACACACATTGTGCTGCTTAGGTCTAACTTTTCCAAGGAGTCTTCCAGTTCGGTGACTCTCTAGCTCCACCTACTGGGTGCGTCACAGGCTCTGGAAGATCCCAGGAAGTCCAGAGGCCCCTGTGTGGGGAGGCCTGGTCCCTGTCCCTGCCCCGCCACGGCCCCCCAAACAATATTTCCCAGTGACATCAGCTGATTTCCTCTGTGCCTTGAATTCCTCGGGCTTCAATGTACCCCACCATCAGGGGCAAGGCCGGGACCCTGGGGACCTCTTCCAGTGGGATTTACTTACACAAAGGATCCCAATTACAGACCCCATAAATGGGTGTGGAATTTAAGTGGAAACTCTGAGCGCAGTCTCGTCCTTTCTGGCCACTTTAATCAAAGGAAAACGCCCACAGCGAAGCTGTGCAACTGAGGTCTTCTCTAAAGTTTTCCTCTGTCGCTAGGTGTGGTGGAATACACCTGCACTCAGGAGGCTGAGGCAGGAGGATCGCTGCCAGTTTGAGGCCAGCCTGGGCTACACAGTGCTTTCTAAGCCAGTCTGGGAGACCAAAAGCCACAGGGAGACCAAAAGACCCAAAAATAAAATAAATAAAATAAAATTAAGTTTCCCTCTGTGACCCAGGCTGGGCCACCCCAAGAGTCCCATGCCAAGGAGGAGACCGAGGAGGAGGTGTGGGTGTGGGGAGGGGGTGTGCACTGGTCACTTATGCAGACATCACACTCAAGATCAGTAGGACCTTTGCTGTGGCCCTGGGCCTTGAACCCTGGGCCTTCACTCTGAGCTGCACCCCAACCCTTTTTATTTTTCAATGAGACAGGGTCTCCCTAAGTCCTGAGCATCCAGGCTGGGCGCAAACCTGTGATCCTCCTGCCTCAGCCTCCCAGTTTGCTGGGATGACAGGCGTGCACTGCCACCCATGGTCTTGCTCCTCCTTCTTTAACCATTTCATCAACACTGGTTAAAACAAAAAGAAGTTTGGAGCTCGTGGTCAAGACTGGGTGGCAAAGCCCTTCTTCAAACCACCCTAGCCTATGGCACGGGGTGGGGCGTGACAGAGTCGGCCTCTGTGAAAACACCACAAGTAAAGCCACACTGAAGGCCACCCCAGGAGGCGACGCATGGGACATGTCTTCAGGGTCCCTAAGAGACAGCATCCTAGCAGTGCCCAGGACCCTGCGGAGGAGACAGCAAAAACACGAAACCTGAGGTGTCTCTCACGCAGCACCCTTGCGGTGGAGCAGAGGGCGGGGAGGGGCCAGGACATGGCAGAAGTAGGAAAACCCTCTCTCCAGCTGTTCTGAAATACGCAGCGCACGTCTGTTACTCAGCTCTCCTCTTCCTGGACACCGCGTCCAGCACCCACAGCCTGGAGGAGGCCGGGCTGGAGCCGCCCACGGTTTCCGGTGTTCAGTCCATGGTCAGCTGCGAGAGGCAGGAGCGTGGTGCGGGAGGGTGGGGGGAGCAGGGCTGCCCCGTCACGGTAGCAGGAAGCGCAGCAGAGACACAGCAAGGAGCGGGAGGGCCCAGACGGCGACCCACGGTCCCCTCCGTGATCACGGTCACCCTCCCACACACCGGAAGTGTCGTCTCCTCAACCTCGGGTGGCTGCTGAGACAGGCTGCCACCGTGAAGCCCAGTGCTCACAGCACCATGGCGAACCGAAGCCACCCTGCCGAGTGATGGGGCACGAGGACGTGTCCCTCCTCGCCGGGACACTGACCACTGCTGTCCTCCTGGAGCTCGGAACCCAGCGGGGAAAACAGCGCACAGCACACAGGGGCACTGACAGAGGGCGCAGGAGGAAAGGTGGGTTCGTTTGGTCTCGAAGGGTAGACAGAAAGGTCCCTGGAGGGAGCAGCAGGATCTCGGGCCACAAGGGACCAGGCGGAGGAGGTCAGGG
This sequence comes from Dolichotis patagonum, assembly GCA_004027295.1. Classification (NCBI taxonomy): domain Eukaryota; kingdom Metazoa; phylum Chordata; class Mammalia; order Rodentia; family Caviidae; genus Dolichotis; species Dolichotis patagonum. The sequence continues at coordinate 2,834 of PVJX010042554.1, read as the reverse complement.
GACAAACGGGGGAGGGGAGCGAGGAGCGAAGGCGTCCAGGCCTTGGTAACACAGCCCAACATGAGCAGGACCCAGACGGGTGACCATGGGGGAAGCCCAGGTCCCAGAGCCACTGGGCGGGAGGCCCGGCTGCCACGAGGGTTCCAGTTCCACCTCCCGGTGTTGTCCCAAGGCAACAGGGACAGCTGTTCTTAGGGGGACAGCGGGACACAGGCAGCCCGGGCAGGAAGGACTGTGCCGCATGAGACCCGTCCAGGGGCTCCACCTCTCCCAGCCCCACTGTGTAAACTGAGGCAGGACAGTGCCACACATTCTTGCGAAGCCTGAGAATGCAAATTACAGCAGGTGGCCGCCGGGGACAGTGAGGGAGCTTGGCCTCTGGAAGCCTCGGAAACAGTGGCATCTAAACCCGGGCATTCTCATTTGGAGACCGGTCTGTCTGCAGAATGCTGCTTCCCAGGCCGGGCCGCGTGGGAGACCTCGCCGGCTCGGGCCTTCTAACTGGAGACGACCTGAAACCTGACCCCCGAGGCCGGCTCCCCTGTCCCCTCCCTGTCCCGGGAGGTGTCAGTCACCCGCTATTAATAAACTCCATTCTGCACAGGTCGCTGGGGTGACCACAGAGCTGCCAAGTGTCTTTCTTTTCAACCCCTTGGAAATTCACATCACCTTGTCCTGGGCCTGGACAATTCCTTGAAAATGTGGGAAATACTGACTCATTTTCTGTTCCTCAGCAGCCCCGCAGTCTTGCCTGGGGGTGCGGTCCGAGCAGGTCCCATTCTGGGTATCAGCGTGACAACTCCACCAGATCTTTTTATTTACTGTTATTTTTTATTTATTTACTTTTTTGAGACAGAAGTCTTGAGGAATCGCTAAGTTGTGCAGGCTGGACTCCCAGCTGAGACCCTCCTGCCTCAGGCTCCCGGAGGCTCTGCAGCCTGTGACTAAGGTCTGCCAGCGGGGACAGAAGGGAGCTCTGTGAGGGCACCGCGGGTGTTTCCCCAGCCCCTGCTCGCCTGCATTCACGAGCACTCAAAGTCCCTCAGATCACAGAACCCAAAAGGACCTTCCGGCTCGCAGACCGCAGCCAGCCGGCCTGGGGACACATGCGCAGACCGGCTCCGCCCCCCCGCAGGCGTGGACCCAGCCCACAGCCAGGGGAGCCTGGCGTGAGCCCTGCCTCGGCCCCGCTTCCCAGGGCCTGCCTGTCACGGCTGCCCACTGACCAAGTGTGGGGGCACACATCTGTGATCCCAGCACCTGGGAGGCTGAGGCAGGAGGATGGCAAAGAGTTCAAGGTCAGCCTGGGCTACGTAGCGAGACCCTGTCTCCAAAAAATCAAACCAAACAAAAACAATTCAAGCAATAGAATTGTCTTAGTGGCTCAAGCACTTGCCAAGTAAGCGCGAGGTAGTGAGGTCCATCCCCCGTACCAAAAAAAAAGTAGATGTTTCTTTTTTTAAAAAAATAATCTTTATTGGTACTTTTTATACTATTTATTTATTCTGGTCTTTTTTGAGGCAGGATTTCACTATATGGCTCGGGCTGGCCTTGAACTCACTTTGTAGCCCAGGCTGGCATTGAACTCGTAGTGATCTTCCTGCCTCAGCCTCCAAGGTGCTGGGATATTGGCACATTTTAGATACACATAATGATCACGTGGATCATAGGGAGTTTGTGCCTGTACATAATGCGGATTGATGCTTCTCTTTTCCCTTCCCCTCCCCTCCCTGCAGCCCCTCCTCCCCTCATTATTTACAAAGCTTTGTTTCTATTTTTTTCCTTTTCCCTTCCTTCCTTTTCCCTACCCTCTTCCCTAGTTCCCCTTTTCAATTGAGTATTTTCTTCTTATTTCCTATTATCTAGTGCACATTCTGGTCCTTATTTACACTTTTGATTTCTCCTACTACAGAAATAACACCATATTTACAAATGTGGGGCTCAGGATTTGGCTCAGTGGCATAAGTACCTGCCTGGCGAGTGCAAGGTCATGAGTACCAAAAAAAAGAGATACAAATGTGTGTTCAATTTATTTCACTTAAAGTGTGGTCTCAAAGTACATCCATTTATTTAGAAATGTCTCAAGCTTATCCTTATTTATGGCTGAGTAATATTCCATTGTACTTTTAAAAGCCCGCATCATCTTTATCCATTCATCAGTTGATGGGCATTTGGACTATTTTCAAAATTTAGCTATTACAAACTGTGCCACTATATATATGGGTGTGCATATATTGTTATGGTATGGTGCTATTCTTTTGAGAAGACACCAAGAAGAGGAACAGCTGAGTCAGGTGGAACTTCTAGCTTTAGTTTTTTGAGGAACCTCCACACTGATTTCCACAGTGGTTGCACTAGTCTGCACTCCCACCAGCAGTGGAGAAGGGCTCCTTTTCCCCCACAGCCCCACTAGTATTTGGTATTGGTTGATTTCTTGATAACAGCCATTCTTTCCAGGGTGAGATACAATCTCAGTATTTTAATTTGCATCTCTTTGATGACCCATGATAGTGGACATTTTTTCGTATATTTATTTGGCATTTGCACTTCTTCATTTGAGAAGAATCATCCATTTGAGATGTCCATTTTCAGGCTCAGTCTTTGAACTTGGGGTATCTGCTATTGTTGAGTTCTATATATATCCTAGATGTTAGCCTTCTGTCTAAGGAAGAGCTGGCAAACAAACTTTCCCCACAGTATGAGTTGTCTCTTTACTCTCTTGGTTTCTCTTGTGCGAAAGCTTTTCAGCAGGGTGAGATCCCACTTGATTCTTTGTGATAGTTGCTATGCAATCTGGGTTTTGTTCATAAAGTCTTCACCTACACCATTGTATT
>PVJX010042553.1:0-14089 GCA_004027295.1 Dolichotis patagonum | reverse complement strand
TGTTAACATAATTTTCTTTACCTACTGTCTGTCTTCGGTCCCAACTACTCAAAATAATCTACTGTATAGACTTGGAAATCATGAAATATATTGACTCGTCTCAGTCTTCTTCCTGTTCCCCAGTTCTATGATTTTGTCATGTCTTCCTTGGATTATCTTTCAGAAAGATGCAAAATAAAATGTTTATTTCCCAAACTTAGAATCCAGGTGTGCTAGAGCACTCTTGCAATCCCAGCTCTCAGGAGACAGGCAGGAGGATCATTGGGAGTTTGAGACCAGCCTGGGCTACAAAGTGAGTTCAAGGTCAGTCTGAACTGCATAGTGAGACCATGTCTCAAAAGAAGAGGCCAATTGTACACTAGAGTCCTCATTTCTATGCCTAAGAAATAATAAGGAATTTTGTGCATCCCCTTCAGAAAATTTCTGTGCATATTATTTTTTGTGGTACTGGGAATTGAACTCATGACCTCATGCTTGACAGGCAGGCACTTATGCCACTGTACTAAATCCCCGGCCCTCTGTGCATATTTTTTAACATGAATAAATTCATAGATCAGAAAACCTTTCCATGAGATTGCTTTCTGTCTTAAAAAAGTCTTGTAAACCTACAGTGTTTGCATATACAAATTTATTTCATGAAAGAATGACTAATTTGATTTCCCCTATAAGGATGAATCCGAGCATATTGAATTGTTTTCCCACTGATAGCCATTTAAATTGTACTCAGTTATTGCCTTTATAGTCTTGTAGTAAACATGATAACAATAAAATATATTTGGTATTTATCTTTTGTGAGTATAGTCTTAGAATCAATTTCAAATTTTGAAATGTTACCAAGCCTTGTACTTTAACACACAAGCTTTAATAACATATCAAAATCTAATGAAATTTACATTTTATTAAAAATAAGATTTCAACTATATTATTATACTGGTTGATACACTGTGTCAACTTGGGAAGTTTAGAAGTTTAACCAAGTGACTCAGCAAGTGGCCAGGGTACTCACTTTGCAAACATCCTGAACCTGTGCAAGAGGATAGCATGTAGTTGTTGTGAGTGCTACATTCAGCCTGGGGATGGTAGCTGCTTACAATACAAGAAGCAAAATATGACTGCTTCTCCCCTCCCAAGCTTTTTGCTCTTGCTTCTTTTTCTGTTTTCTGCCACTTTGGACAGTTGCCACTCAGCCATGCCACTGTGCCTTGGAGCCGGTTGATTGTGGACTCTACAACCTCTACAAACCGAGAGTTAAGTAAACCTTTCCTTCTTTAATTTTGAGTAATAGATACTTTGTCTCATCTATGAGAGAAAAGTAACCAAGACATGTATATTTATTTCTATACATTTTTACCTTTCTCATATCCTAAGTAATCACCTATTATAAAGGTTTTGTTAATCATCATTTCATGTTTTCCAAAATGTAACATATATACTATGTTTGTACACATCTGCATACATATTTCAGTATTTCATTAAATTTCATATAATCATATTTCTTGCTTTTTTAGTTTTAACTATTTTTAGTAGTACCTGTTTGCAGTTCATAATGTTTATATTCCTTATGTGGAATTAGTATATGTACATAATGCATCTTAATTCCTTTTTCATCCTCTTCCCAGCTCCGTATTTTATCCTTGCTCCATTTCTCAATCTTATTCTCATTTGAGTAATCTATTTCCTGACTTCATATTATGTATCTTTTATTTTGCTCTTTATTTATAATTTATAATTTAGTTTTTTATATATAGAAAAAACATCTGACAGTTACGCTTGTGTTTCTGATTTATTTCCCTTAACATTGTGGTCTCACAGTACATACGTTTTTCTCCCAATGGCTTGTTTATCTTTATGGCAGCATGGTACTCTGTTGTATGTAAATATCATATTTTCTTTATCCATTCATCATTTTTGGACTGCTTCCAATATCTAGCTATCATGAACTATGCTGCTATTAAAATATGGATGCATGCATCTCTGTAGTATAATGCATTTAACACTTTTGGTAAGATATCTGTAAGGGGAATACTGTAGCTGTGTCAAATGGAATTTCTACTTTGCATTTTTATTATGTTTTTTCTAATTCATTCCTGATGATAATTCCAAATACTACATCTTATATGTCTTTTCTCTATTGTTTTGGTATCATCTGAGTCTTTGCTTATTTTTTTCAACTTTATTCTTTTTTTGTCCCAATTTTTATGTATCATTTCAGAGTGGCTATTTTCTGAGTTTTAGTCCTTTATTCCATGTTTATCTTAATATCTACTCAATGTTCTTATTTATGATTTTATATTTTCTGTTAAATATTTTCCATTCGGATATTTATTTGTTTGAATTCCAGACTTATATTCTGCTTTATAGACTTCCCTGAGCTCTTGTCTACTCTTTCAACATTTCTACGTTGTATCTTGCTGTATCACCTTAAAAATATTGGATTCAAATAAAATTTAGAGGTTTTGTGTTTTATTCTTGACCCTGTTCTCTGTACTGACAATTGAGAGGAGGTAAAATGATTTCCATCATTCTCTTAGATTATCAAAGTTTGGTAAAGTTGGTTTTTTGGGATGATTTTCCTTGCCAGAGAACCTCACTTACTAAAGTATTTCATTTCTATTTTAACAAACTGTCATTTAAAAAGGCTGCTTATTGTTGAGGGTTTTTTATTGCTATGTTTCTTTGAATATTTTCATTATACAGAAAATAAAAGTTTATTATGCACAGTTTAAATGTACAAGATAGTACACAACTTAAATAAATAAAACTCATTAGTCCACTATTAAACAATAAATCACACTTATGTTATATTTTCTTACTCATTTTTGGTGTTATGAGAGAGAAATCTCATATACATATATATATATATATATATATATATATATATATATATATATATGTATTATGATGACGAATTAAATCATGGCTTATGGAGACTGAGAAGTCCTGCTAGATGTTGTATCTAAGCTTGAGGGTGGGAAAGCTGGTGCTGTCTTTCTAATCCATGCCCAAATGCTTAAAAAGAAGGGAAGCCAGTGCTTTCGGTTCCCTATAGGTAACTCTAAGAAATCTCTTATTCAGAATCTGAAGACCTATGGATCATGGTCCAATGATGTAGTCCTGCTGTGAATCTGAAAGCCCCAAAGTCATAAGCATCAAGGCCAGAGAAAAATAGATATTCCAGCTCAAGAAAATATAATTCAGTTTTTCTCCACCTTTTATTTTATTCTTCCCTTTAATGGATTGCATGATACCTACCCACATTAGCAAGGGTAAATTTTCTTTACTCAATGTAGTGATTCAAATGACAATCTCTTCTGGAAACACCACAAACACTCCCAGAAACAGTATTTTGCTAGCTATCTAGACTAGTCAAATTGACACATAAATATAAGTATTGCAAATCATTCCTTGTCGTCTTGGCATTCATGCAGATTTTTAAAACATATTTAGTCTTCAAATAAAGACAATAACAAGGTATAATTTTATGTGACATGGTGTAGCTATCTTGTGTACAACAGAAAATTTACTAATCCTTTGTCTGGAAAAGAAAGTGCAGTCATTAAATGATGTTTAGTCTCTTGTAATTACATTATATTGTGATACAAAATTAATGCTTTTTAAATAATTATATAATGTCAATGTGCCTCACATTACATGATAAAAGAATAAGAAAGGAATAAAAATAAAGATATTTGCTTAACATATGTACACATACACATAAATTTATTCATAAGAAAATGAAGGTGAAATACTAAGTATAATTATAATTCCCTTTTATCTGAGTAGTCACATTACAGAGGTGGTATTTATAATTTACTTCTACTACCGATGTAACTTCCCCTTTGCCTTTAGCAAGCACTTCAGCTTGAAGGGATGTTTAACTGTTGATGTGATACAAATCATGCCTGAAGGAGTCAGGGCCTTGTCTAGTCATTCTTCAACTGGTTTATTATAGATTTTCATTGATCTTCATGGAAGTACGTCATAGTACCAAGAGATTACCTGAGAGATCACCTATTTTCCATACATACTCTTGATTACACTAAGTCCCCAATTTATGAATGAGTTCTGTTCATGGAGAATATTCGTAAGTTGCATTTGTTCATAAATTTTAATAAGTGGGTCTTATACACTGTTATGTTTGATATATCATGTCAGTTTGAGAAATTTAGAAATTTAACTAAGAAACTCAGCAGGGAGCCAGGAGCCTTTGTAAATATCCTCAGCCTGTGCAAGAGGAGGGCCCAGAGGTGGTGTGAGTGCTACACTTGTCCTGCAGGTTGGGTAGTCTGCTTACTGTATAAACAAGAAGAGGCTTCCCGCCCATCTGGGCTGCTTTTCCTGACTGATGCCTTGAAGTGTTATCCCAGTGTCATGCCACCCTGCCTTGGAACCAGCTGAATATGAGCTGAAACCTCCACAACAGTGAGTTAAATAAATCTCTCCATCCTTCATTTTGGATGGCAGGCATTTTGTCCAAGCAATAAGAGAAAAATAATGCAGAAATAAACCTTTGACCAAAATATGCAACATTAATTGCGCTGGCCTTCCTAGAAGTTCCCTCCACATCATCACTGCTTTTTGTCTTGTTTTGGGAAATCCTGAGCCTTGTTTGAGCACTGTACTACTGTATAATACTATACTGTACAGTAACCACAAAGCAGCACAACTGCGATAATGTTCAGCAGACAAGTTATTTGAACTGTGGTTTGTTTATATCTATGACTGTAATGTGACATCACTTCATATCTGTGAAAGTTCACACCTCAAATGTCTATAAATTAGCAATTTACTATATTTTGATTGCAGTATAGTAGTCCAACTTTCTGTTGGCCATCCATATGAATGACTTTGTTTACCTTTACCTTATGCTGACTCAGAGACATGGGAAACTTGAAAGTGATCTGGTGGCGTTTTCCTCAATTTCCAGTCCATGAAATCATTGTGTTGTGTTGTTTGGCTTTTATTTTGGGGGGGGAGATGGTGAATTGTATGAGTTATTTATATATTTTGGATATTAATCCCTTATCAGATACATGTTATAAATATTTAATTGCATTCTGAATATGTCATTTTGTTTTTTACATAGTGTTCTATTTGCACAAAATTCTTATGTTTGATGAACTCTAATTTTGTTTTTCTTTGGTTGCAAGTGCTTTGTGTTATATTTATTAAATCACTGTCAAATTCATGGTCATAAAAATCATCTCCAAAAATTTCCCCTAAGAGTTTCAAAATTCTAGTTTTGAAGTTTAGATTTTGTTTGTTATGAGGCAGGGTTATCACTATGTATTCTAGCTGGACTTGAACTCACCATGTAACCCAGAAGGGCCTCAAAGTAGCAGTAATCCTCCTGCCTGAGGATCCAAAGTGTGTAGCACAGGTGTGTAGCACCACATCTAGCTGGAAGCTTGGATTTTTAGACTCTTGTTATTTAATTTTTGCATATTGTGTAAAAATGTCCAACTTTATTCTTTTGCAAGAGGATATCGATTTTTACAGAAGCATTTGTTAATAGACTATATCTTCCCTATTGAATAGTCATGGAACTGTTGTTGAAAATCAATTGAATATATAATTGTGGGTTTATTTCTAAACTATTCTATTGGTTTTTGTGTCTACTTATATACTATGGATTTAATTATAGTAGCTTTGTAGTAAGTTTTGAAGATATGCAGTGTAAGTGTTCCAAATTTACACTTCTTTTTCAAATTTTTTTAAATATGTGGGATACCTAAAAGTTCCTTATGGCATTGCAAATCAATTTTTCACTTTGAATTTTAATGCAAATACTGATCTTTTATTATGTATTTGTCTGAGTAGCAGTGATTTTAGTTACTCCTTCATGTTTATAACCTATCTTTTTCTCTCCTTTTGTAAATTAGTGATGTATTCTGCTTGTAGATATTAATGTTTTAGTGATTATTGCTAATACTCTAAAGAGCTCCTTATGAATTAAGATTACAAACATTTTGAAATATTTTAAAAATTTTACAATATTTAAAACATTATTTTCACTGAAGAAGTTTAAAATTTTTGGATGTACACAATGTTTTTCTATTAAGCTCATTAAGTTCATCTTCACTCTGAGAACAGATTAACATTAACATATTTTCTTTGATATAAAAATTATTAAAATATGTATATCTGCTATGCTCGTGTATGTTGTAAAGTTTTAAATCAGAAATAATTTACAGTGTTTCTTTATAGAGTAACCTTTTATTTTCCTATTCATTTGTGATGTCACTTTGTTCATGTATTTGAGGTCTATGTGTCTTAGCTGTGAAATGTGAAACTGCCTGCTTTTTTCCTCCAGTCCCAAAATATTTTAATTGTAGATTTGGAGTGTGTATTATTACCCAGTACATTAAATATTCCATCACTACTCTTCCCCTACTCCTCAAATTAAATATCATTCATGGACCTGTCCCAAATAAATTGTTGGCTATTTGAGGACAAGTCTGTGTCCTATTTATTTATTACTTCATTAACCACAATTTTGTCTAGTACAGTCCCTTTCACAATAAATTATGATTCAATTTTAAAGCCATATTTAATGTTTCCCAAGGTTCCATTTTTATACTTGAAATCTATATACACAAATTCACTTTGGTACCTCGAGATATTAGAAATTGATCTTCCTATGTAAAAGTGATTTTTGACCATTTCTCATTTTAGACACTGGGAACTATCGTTTTCTGGGATACAGTTTCAACTAGTGTCATGTCACAAATATAGTATTAATTTTTTTTATTTTAAAGAGAAAAAAACCCAGAAAAATGAAACAAACAATTATAAACAATAACAAAAACAAAATGGCAATAACAGCAGCAAAGAACAAACAAAAAATAATTCAAAACAAGATGATAGAATTTTAAGAATGGTTCTTATATTGTATATTGTTATCCTCAAAGTTATTATTCAGGCTACCAGATACAGGTATGCAATATTGATCAAACAATATGATTTCCTTTGAACAGTTTCTTTCCCTTTTACTATATGTACTGTACTTTTGGATCTTAATTACTCTTTCAGTTTCTTACACTAGTGAAGCAATATGGTATTTACACATGCAAGTATGATTTAGTTCACTTATGAGTATAGTATCTAGTTGCATCCATTTACCTATGAAAGTCTTGAAGTTATCATTCTTCATAACTGAGTAAAATTTCATTAAATAAAAATAAGACATCTTTTTATCCATTCCTCAGTTGATGGACATGTGACTTGTTTCCAAGATTTAGCCATTACAAATTGTGCTAATATAAACATGTATGCACATATATCACTGTGGTATAATGTTTTAATTTTGGGGGGAAAATACACAGAAGGAGAAAATCTGTGTCTAATGAAACCTCTAGTTTTAGTTTTTTGAGGACTCTCCACACTGATTTTCATGTTGGCTGTTATCAGTCTACACTCCCACCAAAAATGGAGAAGGGTTACTTTTTCCCCACAGCCCCACCAGAATTTGTTATTGGTAAATTTCTTGATGTTAGCTATTTTTTCTGGATTGAGATGACATCTCAGTGTTGTTTCTATTTGCATTTCTTGACTAATCAATGAAATTTTTTTTTCATATATTGATCTACCATCTGTATTTCTTCATCTGAGAATTGTGTATTCATCTCAGATGCCCATTTTTGGATTGGGTCTTTCAATTTGGGGGAGGGGCTGATTTTTTTCAATTCTTTATACATTCCAGATAAAATTTTTTTGCCTGAGAACAGTTAGCAAAAATCTTTTCCCAATCTGTGAGTTTTCTTTTTACTATGTTGGTGATTTATTTCACTCTGCAAGTCTCTTTTTTTTATTTCTTCATCTGAGAATTCTGTATTCATCTCAGGTGACCATTTTTGCATGGTGCTTTGAATTTGGGAGGCTGGATTTTTATCAGTTCTTTATATGTTCTAGATAAAATTCCTTTGCCTGAGGGACGGTTTGTAAAACATTTTTCCCAGTCTGTACATTTTCTTTTCTCTCTGTTGTTGATTTATTTTGATGTGTAAAAACTTTTTAATCAGATAAGATCTCAGTTGTTGATTATTTGAAGTACTTTCATGTAGTTTGGGTTTTGTTCATGAACTCTTAACCCAGCCCTATATCCTCAAGTTTTCTATCTACTTTGTCTTCCAGTAGGTTTAGATCTTTGATCCATTTTGACTTTACTTTACTTCATGGTGATAAGTATGGTTCTACTTTAAGTCTTCAGCATGTAGAAAGCCAGTTTTTCCAATAACATTTAATAAAGAGGCTGTCTTTATTCCAGTGAACATGTTTGTCCCCTTTGTGAAAGATAATTTTGCTATGTTTATAGTTGTGTCTGTATCTTTTGTTTTGTTCTATTTATCCTGAGGACTTTTTTTCCAGTACCATGCTGACTTTATTGTAGCAACTTTGTAATATAATTTCAAATTTGGAATTGTGATTCTTCCTAAAGACAGGAAAGGAAGAAGTCAAATTATCATTATTTGCAGATGACATGTAGATACTCTATGTATATTTCTATGTAGATACTCTACATAGAAGACTCTTAGAAATTCACCAACAGACTTCTAGAGTTAATAAATTCATCAGTGTAGCTTGGTACAAAGTCAATGCACAAAGCATTCCTTTACACAAACAACAAACTCACTGAGATAGAGATTAGGGAAAATGTACACTTCACAATACCATAAAAAATTTAAATATAGGAACAACCTGACAATGGAAGTAAAAGATTAATACATTGAAAATTAGAGTATACTAAGAAAGAAATTGAAAAGCAATTCAGAAAATGAAAAAGATACTCCTTGCTCATGAATAGCAATAGCCAACATTGTGAAAATGGCCATACTCCCTAAGCTGTTATACGGGTTTAATGCAATCCCTATCAAAATACCATTAGCATAACCTACAGATCTAGAGAAAGATTTCCTGAAATTCAGATGGAGCCCTAGGAGACCTAGAATAACAAAGGCAATCCTGGGTGTGTATTAATTCTGTACAAACTCTTCTAGTAAGAAGCTAAGGCAATATCTTGGCAATACAAAATCTACTGCGTACTAAGCTAGACTTACTATTTATGTTTTTTTCTCCTTCCTAATCATTGTATGAGATATTTATCTTAATATGTTTTGATTCTTTTAAAATGCTACTGTGTTTGCCTTCTTCTCTAATCCTAGCGATACTACTTATTAATCTAGACACACACACACTTATTTACTTAAAACTATGATGACTGAGGTTATAGCACAGTGGTTGGGCACTTGTCTAGTAAGTATAAAACTCTGACCTTGAGCCCCAGCAGTGCAAACAAAAACAAAAACAAAAACAAAAACAAAAACAAAAACAAACTTTAATATCACTGCTAAAATTCCAGGCTTTTCTATTGCTGTCCTTGACCGTGATCCACAGAATCATTGTATTTGGCCTTCTTGCAATACAATGCTTCATCCTATAAAATATGAATGATAGTAATTCAGATCACTACTCTCTTGGTTATTTTTCTCTCATTGCTGAGACAAAATGCTCCACACTGAAATTTAAAGGGAAATGATTCATTTGGCTCAAAATTTGTAGAGGTTTCACTACATAATGGGTTGGCTACAAGGCAGGGTGGAATGGTGAGGGATAACAGTTCATGGTAGTGGGAGATGGCAAAAACAACAAGAATAAAAAGAGAGGATAAAGCCTCTTCACCTCCCTTATATTGTATGTGGCCTACCCAACCTTTGGCACACTCCCAATTCCATCATGAGACAATGAACCAATCACAAACAACATTCAGCCCCCTCCAAAAATGCTAACCCTCATGACTGCATGAGGCTTTGGGAGGGTACCCAGACACAAAACTTAAGATTCAACCCCTGATGCCCCAAAGACTCATGCACATTCCTTTATGCAAGAGGTATTTAGTGATTCTCTAAATCTTGACAAAATCCTGTTTCAGCATTGCTCAAAATTCCAAATTCAAAGTTTCTTCTGAAATTAAAACCAAATTTTTACCTGTGAGTATTATATCAAAGAAAAGAAAGTTAAACACCTCCAGCATTCAATGACACAAGACAAATTACATTGAAAACATTACAAATAGGAGGATACAAAAGAATGGTACTAAAGCAAGTCTAACCTTTAGCAGGGTACACATTAAATTCTATAGTTCCATTCACAGCATCTGAGTCAATCTGTGACAAATTGTGAACTCCCAAGGGCTTGAGGGGCTTACCTCTCTGGCACTTCTGGTGGTTATAGATCCCAGTGCTTCCCTCCTTGGCTTACACTGCTCTCTCCTTGCAGTTTTCCATGTTACTGGCTTCTCGAAACGTCTGGGGTCCTCCCTGCAACTCTGGCTTCATACTCACAGCTTAACACATTGCCGTCTCAGGGGTACCCTTTCTGGTCTCACAGACCTTCTTCTAAATATGATTGGAAGCCGTTTAAACTTAGAACTGCTGAATTCTGCATGCACCTGAAACCACCAACACATGGGTGATGCAAAGTCTGCTGCCAGCTGTAGCAGTAGCTGGATTCCCTCTGTCTTGGCTGTACAGTTCAAGCACTTGTATTGCAGAGCACCCTGAATCCAATTCTGAGGAAAAAGTTTTCTATACTGTAATCATTCTGGAATATGGTTTTTGGTGGCTTTCTCCCCAAAACAAAGTCTTCCACTTTTGCAATTTGGAGACTACAAATGAAGTGGCTCTGCTTATTCCTGTGATGCCCACAGACAATCTCTCCTATTGTACTGTTCTTTCTCTGCAGTCAAGATATCCTCTGCTGTATCTTTATAGTCTAAAGCTTTACTGGAGTTTCCCCTCTTGCTAAACTTGCAACATTTTAAATAATCCTGCTGGGCTCTTTGCTTTTGATTCTCAACATAAATTTGGCTAAAAGCCCCCAAAAGTAACCACAACAAGCACCTCAACATTTGACTGCCTTGGAAATTCTTCTGACACATTAATTAGTATACTGTCTTTAATCTCAGTCTGAGGTAAGTTATCTGGACATGAGCAAAATGCAGACAAACATTTGGCTAAGTTATAACATATCATCTGGACTGCAACCTCCGAGGCAGTCCTTTATCCCAGAAGAAACCTCCTAAGTCTTGTCTTTAATTGTAGGATTTCTATCAGCTTTCTGGTCTTTGCTCTCTGACTAGAACCCTCCACATAGACAGCCTAAGGCATTCCAGTTCTACTCTTGCAGGTGACATCTCTGAATCTTTCTAAACTCTTCGTATGAGTCATTCCTAAAAGTTCTTAAATGACAGTGTCAGGTAGTAACAGTAATACTTCTGATACCAAATTCTGTTTTGGCTACTTTTGTGCCATTTCTGAGATAAAATGCCCAATACCTAAAGTTAAAGGGGAAAGAGTTTAAGTAGCTCACAGTTTGGTGAGGTTTCAGTCCATAATCAGCTGGATCTAAGGAAGGGTGGCATGGTGAAGGACAACTGTTCATGGCAGCAGAAAAAGTGAAAGTAACAAGAGCAAAAAGCAAGGAGCAAGTCTCTTCTCTTTTCTATACTGTATTCAGGGCAATAGTCCTAGAGTGGGTATAGCACCCACATACCCATGAACTCTAGATTCAGCCACTTACAAAAAGGTCACCCTCCCATGGTTGCATGGGGTTTTAGGGGAAAATCAGACACAATCTATAACAACTACCTTTCAAAACATTAGTTAATTGTGTTTATGTTATATACTAGGCTAGAATTTGGTGTGCTGTCCATTTGTAGACCTTTTTAGTATATGCCTCTGAAAGGCAGGTAAAAGTATATTTAAAAACAATTCTCACATCTAACTCGTGTTAAAGCACTTTTTAAAAATTATTTGGGTAAATGAATTTAAATACAGTTATCAGTGTATATAGCATGATTTGGCTTTTGATTATTCTATTTAAATAGATATGGAGATAGGAATCCAGTAACCTGTGGCCTACAAATTAGTAAAATATATCTGAAAAACTGGGGGAAATTTAGGGACTGTTTATTTAACAAGTTGCAAAAAGAGAACTAATCTTTGTCTTTGATAGAATGGTTTTTGTAAATCATGTTTTCAATCCATTTTTCTACTCTCACATGGAAAAGTATAAAATTTGCTATATTCATTAATTAATTAAAATATTTCTTTCAAATTTCTAATAATGTGTCAATCACTTTGACAAATGCAAAAACACAAGGTTAATAGAAAATTGCTCCTGCTCCCAAGGGTTGTCTATCATAGTGGTGTTAAGTGTATAAGCAACAGTATTAATATGTAAACAGAACAATAAAGATATGTGCACATGGAATCTTGAAGGGTTAAATAGTAAAGATATGTCACACAGTGTTTTTTGTTTAATCTGATTTTAAGGTTTGTATAGAATTTTAGTTGCCTAAATTAAATCAGGGGACATTCCATTTACTATTACAGAAGAACATTTAAATATTAGTTTAAGAACTATAATGGCCTCTTAAAATGTCTAAGCAATATTTGGAACTCTGCATTATTATAAGGTAGAAGATAATCTTTCCAAAAGAAGGGAATGTACAATTTGATCTCTGAAGAAAAGCATCTTCTAGCTCCTGTGTTTCTTTGATAAATTGAGGGATGATACTGTGTGCCCAGAGATTTGCAAAATCAGGCATCAGACATAATAGAATTCATGCAGTATGCCTAAAAGCAATTCAATAAAAAATATTTCTATTCTCTTTATGCTTGGCTTCTTTGAAAATCTGTGTTAGAGGAAAAATTGTGTGCTTGTTGTAAGCAGATGTTCATGTGCTCTTAGCTAAGTCTCAGCTAAGTAATAATGTAAAACAATAGAAGATGATACTGGGTAAGAGACAGTGGGCCTGAACAGTATGGCTAGTGCCAGTGCACTTTATAAAAGAAAAAGAGGATTGTTGCCTCCTGGTGAATTTCTTTTGAAAAAACTGCATGGCTATTTTAGAAAAACCAAGATAACAAATCTGGGAGAATGTATCAAAGCAGAGGCTTATAGGGATCACTCTTGTCTAAGCATCTTGAAATCTTTTTCAGAAAATCTTGGTATTAAGATTCAGTTTGCTCCATAGGGAGTGGATTTCCTAGACTTTTAGAGTTATAAGAAGCAGCACAATATAATGTTTAAGAGGATAGAATCTGGAGCAAGATAGTCCATGTTTAAGTGTTTATTCTTATTAAAATTATGCCATCTTCAACAAGAATTTTTACCTCCCTGATTTTCATTTCTTTTATCTGTAGAATGAAGTTAATGATTGTAAAACAAAATTATCTATATTCAGGCTTGTTTGAAGGCTAAATGAATTAATAGATATAGGAATACTATCTGGAACATGGAAATTGCCATTATGATATAAATTCAGTGTTTTTGCAGTTTTCAAAATCTTCCCTCAAAATCTTGTAGAAGCGTTAGGCAGATTAAATTAACCCTAACTGACAAATTAGATTATAGGCTTATAGTTGAGTAGCTTTCTCCAGGTCATGCAGAGCCAAGACTTGAACTAGGCCTTCATGCTTCATCTAGCATTCTTTCCATTTGATCACACCTGACACTCAGTTCACATTTCTTCTTAGCATGCCCTTAGACAACTGAGCAAAATAAGCATTCCTGTCCATGATAGTTTATTATTGCTGTACTTCCCATATCAGTGACTGGAAATAGTGCACAATTATAATGTCACAGTTCGTGTGGAATAAGAGTCTGGGCCAGTTTAGCTAGAGCCTTCCTTGAGTTCTTAGAAGACAGCAGCCAAGATGTCTTACAGAGTGTATTCTCATTTGCAAGCTCAACTAGAGAAGGATCTACTTCTTATCTCATTCAAGTTGTTGACAGAAGTTAGTATCTTGTGGTGACATACTTCCTGACTGCTTGCTCTTCTTCATAGGAGGAGAGAATGAGATCGGGAGAGACAGACAGAGAGACAGAGAAAAATGGAGACAGAGACAGGCACAGACAGAATGAGAGAGAGACAAGAGAAAGGGAGCACTTAGGGTAGCTTATTTCAAGCACCCTTACTCCTTCATATAAAATGCTTGCCTTTTTAGGTGAGATCTTGCAAAGAAAATATCATTTTGTTTAATTAAAAATCAATTAGTTCCTTAATTACATTTGAAAATCCTTTGCC
>PVJX010042552.1:0-14082 GCA_004027295.1 Dolichotis patagonum | reverse complement strand
TGAGAATAATGTAGATTTTAAATCTTGTTACCCCATTAACAATATCCTCTGCCTTCCTTTTTTAGACAATTCCTCCCCTTTCACTCCCATCGGATGCACTGTTTATTTTGGGTCCCACTGCCTCCTTATATAGAGCATCTCAATGGACCCTATCTCCTGATCTACTCTGCCTGTGTTTCTCTCTGTTAGTATTTCAAGGCCATCTATACTAGAGATTACAGTCAATCTTCTCTGCCTTATTTCTGCTATTCTATTTTTCTGCCATTGGTAGTCTATTTTTCTCTTTCACTCCACTGTCTGCCCCATTCACTGAGGCCTCTCTGCCACTTTTCTTGAAATGCTCATATTCTTTTTCTCTCTTTCTAAAATGTCCTTTAGTATTTTTTGTAGGGTTGGATTGGTGGTCACAAATTCTCCCAGTTCCTCTTTGTCATGGAAGCATCTTGCTTCTCCATTAATTTCTAGAGAGAGTTTTGTGGGATACATCAATCTGGGCTAGAGATTGTTCTCCTTCAGTGCTTGAATTATTTCACTCCAAGCTCTTCTTGACTTGATGGTCTGTGTTGAGAGATCTGCTGTGATTTTGATGGGTTTTCCTTTATAGGTGATCTGTTTCTTTTCTCTGATGGCTTTTAATATTCTATTCTTATACTGAATTTCTGGGATCTTGATTATTATGTGTCTAGGTGTAGCTCTGTTTTGGTTGTAGGTGGCTGGAGTTCTGTATGCTTCATACATCTGCATATCACTTCCTTTTTCTATGTTTGGGAAGTTTTCCTTAATAATTTCTGTGAATAGCCTTTGCAGTTCTTCTGTTTTGACTCCTGCTTTTTCATTCACATGCTTTATTCTTAAAGTTATAGATCCTCTTGTCGTCCTCTAGCCTTTGTATGGTTACTGCCTGCTCCCTTGTTATTTTTAAGAGATCTTCCCTTTCATGATCACACATTGCAAGCCTGTGTTCAATTTTTGATAGTCTATCTTTGGTTTCTTTCAGGCAGTTTTGCCAACTTTCTATGGAGTCTTTAGTTTGCTGGTAATCTCTTTGAATCTGCTTCATGAATTCCAGGTTTTTTTTATATTCT
The DNA here is from genome assembly GCA_004027295.1 of Dolichotis patagonum. Taxonomy (NCBI): domain Eukaryota; kingdom Metazoa; phylum Chordata; class Mammalia; order Rodentia; family Caviidae; genus Dolichotis; species Dolichotis patagonum. The sequence continues at coordinate 12,997 of PVJX010042552.1, read as the reverse complement.
TCATTGAACATTTCTCTCCTTTTGTGTTCCTCCATTCTTCTGTCTGTCTTCTTGAGAGATGCCTAGCCTTTCTTTTATTAATCTACTTATCTCTTGTTTAACTTGAATTAATATTTCAGTTTTGATCTCATTTATGAGGTCCCAAAGATATCTCTTTATGTCTGCTAATGCTGTGTTTGATGTTTCATGTTTGCTGCCCTCAGTCTCTTTTATATTTACCTCTCCTGGATAAATATTCTCAGGGTTGGGGGCTGGGGGCTTTTTCTTATTTCTCCCTCTCATCATGTTTTTGGTTCCTTCCATACAAGTGTATAGTGTAATTCCCAGCCCCTTTTCTTGTTGGTTAGGGTTCTTCTGGAGCATGCAGGCTGGGGGCTTCTGCCCCATGCCCTCCGTTATCAGAGAATGAAGTGCAAGCAAGGGTAGTATACACTGGCTCCTCTCCTCCAGGCCAGTCAACCTTCTTGGGCCTTCACTGCATCAGTGTGTGCCGCCCTCAGGGAACCAATTGATTTGTGAGGACCCACTGGGTCCCAGCCCAGTCCAAGCAGATCCCTCTAATCCACTCATCGAGGGGAGCAACCAACTGAAGCTGCTTCCTTACAGAGCCAGGACTTTCCTGCCCAACTCCAATATGTTGTCTAGTTGGTTGCCCTTTTCCCGTGGGAGGGTCCCATTCCCATCACTCACCGCGTGTTGATGCCAGTCCCTGAGAACAGCTGGACTCCTCTGACCTCAGTGCAGCTGCAGCGCGAATTCACGTTGCCTCTGGGTGGGTCGCGCGCAGGGCTGGTTCTGGGAGAGCTGCGTGCAGGGCTGTTCAGCTCCACGCTCCGGCTGCTCAAGGCAGTTGCTTCGGCACGGTTTGGTCATTCAAGCGGATCTTGGGCACGAATTCAGGCAGCTCAGCCAGAGTGCAGTGCTTGCCAATCTTTGCTTCTCTAATGGTAGCCCCTGGACCTCATATTCGAGCAATTTCTTTCCCTCAGTTTCTTTCTGGGTTGAGAGTCTCCATCTCCCTCTGTTTGGATCTCTCCAGGGTGTTCTATTCTGGCATTTGAGCTGTCTCTCTCAGAGAGAGGGTCCATATCCTGCCACCTCTAGGTTTGCCATCTTTGAAACCCGCCGCAGTTCTATTTTAGAAATTATTCAACAGCCTCACTTTACCTGCACATGTAAAATAGGCGGTATTGGCAAAATTGCAAAAGATTACAAACAATTGTCTATCAGTATGGAACTATTTATATAAATTTCTATTATCCATACAATGGAATAACAGCATATTTTATATTTAAAAAAGGAGACAGATCTTCATGTACTAATACGGCGCCATCTCCAAAGTATATTAAATGAGAGATGGAAGGGTCAGAGCCGCATACAGCATGTTGAAGAGCAAACGACAGTGGTATGAAAGTATGTGTTGAACATCTCTGGAAGGGCTCACAAGAAATTGGCACTGTGAGGAGGGGAACTGGGGCATGAGGGTCAGGAGTGGAAAGAAGCTGCATTTTATTTTTACTATTTACTTTTAAATAGTGTGATCCTTGTATAGTGCTCCACCACTAAGCTTCGTGCCTGGCCTGATTGTGTGGATTTTTCACTGTCCTGGTGAAAAAAAAATAAAAACACTCAAATCTGGTATCAAAAGAAAGAAAAATAAATTGAAAAAGAATTAACAAGGTAGCATGGCTTGCCTCTCCTACTGCCCACTGTGGTCCTGTGAAGTTAGAAGTGCATGGTGGGACTGCAGGAAAGAAAGAGCTCATTTTACCAGAGGAACATGGGGGATCCAGATGTCATTTTGGGTAAGAAAGGAAGGCTGAATATAGACACTCCCAGCACTTACAAAGGTGCTGATGCGTGTATATGCAGTGTGGCCCTTTGGTCACGTAACAATGAACAAAGCACAGTCATAGGTTCCAGGATGTGCCGGTCTTAGGGCCATTACATGGTAGGGTAGAGGACCTCACGTGAGAACACTGGCAGCTGCCCTTAGCATGACAGTCCTCCCTAACCCCCCTGATGCATATCTCTCCCAATGAATGCGTTTTCTTTCTACCTACAGTGTTGAGAATGCCTTCCTTTGGCCCATAACCTGCACAAGCCCAATACCCTATCCTGCAAAATCAGTCACCGGGTAGAAGGGGCTGGCAACGGAAGCCAGCAGCACTTTGCCAGTCTCCTGTCAATAAAGGCAAACAGCACAAAGGGCATGTCCTCACGTGGAGTGATTGCCATTGTCTAGAAAAGACAATCCACTAGATAGAAGTCTTTTGTCTGAGGGACAGTTGGCTAAAAGTTTTTCCCACTCTGTGGGTTGTCTTTTTACTCTGTTGCTGATTTCTTTTGCTGTGCAAAAACTTTTTAATAAGATGAGATCCCAGTTGATTCTTTGAAGTATTTCTTGTGCAGTCTGGGTTTTGTTCATGAACACTCTGCCTAGCCCTATGTTTTCAAGATTTTCCCCTTTCTCTTCCAGTAGGTTTAGTATTTCTGTTTTAATATTTAGATCTTTTATCCATTCTGATTTTAGTTTAATATATGGTGATAGACATGGGTTTAGCTTTTAGTCTTTGGTATGTAGAGAGCCAGTTTTTCCAGCACCATTTATTAAGGAGGCTATCTTTTTTCCAGTGAACATGTTTGACCCCTTTGTCAAAGAAAAGGTGGTTGAGAGTGCTTGTAGTTGTGTCTACATCTACAATCTATAAAGAATTGAAAAATATCATACCCCCCCAAATTCAAAGACCCAACCAAAATGGGCATCTGAGATGAATACATACTTCTCAAATGAAGAAATAAAAACAGCAAATAAATATATGAAAACATGTTCAACGTCATCGCTCATTTGAAAGATGCAAATTTAAAAAACACAGATTCCATTTCACCCAAGAAAGAATGGTTATCATCAAGAAATCAACTAACAACAACTGCTAGAGGGACTGTGGGGAAAAAGGAACACTTCTCCACTGTTTGTGGGAGTATAGACTGGTACCGCCACTGTGGAAATCAGTATGGAGATTCCTCAAAAAACTAGAATTAGAGGTCTCGTTTGACCCAGCTATTTCCCTTCTGGTTATCTTCCCAGAATAATTAAAAACATCATACCACATTGATGTATGTGCACCCATGTTTACAGTAGCACAATTTGTAATAGCTAAATCCTGGAAACAACTCAAATGCCCACCAACTGAGGAACAGGTCAGAAAGATGTGGTATTTTTAAACAATGGAGTATTACTTGGCCATAAAATAGGATAAACTTGAGACCTTTATAGGTAACTGTACACAACTTGAAACCATACTCATAAGTGAAATACATCAGATCCATATGTGTAAACATCACATTGTCTCCCTGGTGTGAGAAAGAGTAAATAAAATATAAAATGTACAATAGATATGGTGAAATGGGAAGAAATTGTTCAAAAGGAAAAAAGAAGTAGGATGGGAAAAAGGGGAAAGCACATTAGGGAAAAGGAAAAGCACAAGTCAGTTACACTATCAGTATCTCTTATTTCATTAAAAAGGAACATTTGTACTAAAATCAAAGGGAGAAATTTTTATAGCCATGTCTTACACCCTGAGTAACTACTTTAAAGATAACAAGTAACGTATTAACTATTGTTATTTTCCTATTATTTCGTTATGAAATTTTGCTTTACATTTTTCCATTAAAAAAAAAAAGACAATACACTGCACTGCTCAGGACTCCACAGTTGCCACCACCTCACCTCACAAGATGAGGGGACGTAGGTCATCTGGAGACTCAGTGAGCCTCCAGGGGCCACAGTGTGGCCTGGCACTGTCGTGCTCTTGGTGCTGCCACCCCACGCCTTGTTCTCGTGCTCCCCGATGGAGGAAACACTCAAAGATCCGTACTCTCTGGGAACAGCTGTCCATTTCGTTTTAAGCAGGGTCTTGCTTTGTGGCTCGGACTGGCTTTGATCTGAGGATCCTCTGCCTCAGGCTACTGAGTGCAGGGTGTGCGTCACCATGCCCAGTGTCTTGGAAGGATTTCTATGGTTTTTACATTTTAGTCTATTCGGAGGCCATCATGTTCCAATTAAAGTGGAAATGAGTCCCCTGGACCGTCACCACCCCATTCTAGAGGGGGAGGAGCACCGCCCGAGGAGTCCAGAGCGGGAGCCTGACTTGCTCAGTGACTGTGATTTGTACAAACAACTTTTCTGGGCCTTGATATCCTCAGGGTCGAAGAAAAAGAGTAGCTGAGTGCATTGAATCAAATGTAAATTGGAGTTCGCAGATGTGTTTTATCTGACCTGTTTTAAAGTAGCTGTCATTCTTTAGTCGAAGTGGAGACACTTCACAAAGAACTGCGTTCTCAGCCTCTTTGACAAATGGCAAGTCTGACCTCCGAGGCTGACCCTCCTACTGCTGCAGTCAGCTGCAGCTTCAGAGGCTCTGCTGGGTCCCTCAGCCTCTACCCGAGTTGGCCTCCGTCTCTCCACCTCAGAGTTGCCAGCCTGATGATTTAACGGTTTTGCTGACCTCGCAGGTGTTTCGTCGCAGCCCTAAGCCATCCAGTAAGGTTTCTTTCATTGTGGCAATGTAATGATTCTAAATTTGGTGCAGCTGTCAATCTAGAAAACAGAGCCCTTCCCATATTGCTTAAAAGCCTGGGCATTTTTTGTGAATGCGGGTGTGGCAAGCTCTGGCTTGATGCTTTTCTTTCTTTTTTTTCCATTTGCTTGTAGCAGACTGTCCTTGGTTACCATGGTGATTACCATTCCTTAATGATACACTACTCCTGCATGGGGAATGTAATTTTCTTTAAGCGCAGCAGAAAGCAGTGGAAATGATGCGGGTATGAAAGCTTCCGTGCCTCCCTGTCCCTCAGATGCTCCTCTGTTGCCACAAAGGACAAGATCAGGCTGCTGATCAATCTCTTCAGACAGGCCAACGTGAGAGCGCCTGTCAGGACTTAAGTACCGTCCCAGCACACATGTGGGAATCCTGAGCAAGGCTATTTTCAACCCCTGAAAGTGTTCTGATCGAGTCTCATGGGACTTAATTAAAATAGTGAGTTTTCACAGCCAAGGCTTTTGACTCTAACTTCCCCTACAGAACGAGCATCCCTTGTGCGAAGAGCTCCTGATCGCACGCTCAGAACTAGTGACACCTCTAATTCCCTGCATGGCCTCCTGATAGGAACCCCACGGTCTGTACCTGGCGCTTCCTGATTACACCGAGGGCGGTGGTAGGCAATGCAAGGCCAGTGGCCTGCTTGGATGCACAACCAGGGCTTTAAAGTCCCTGATTCCTAGGGTCCAGTTTTGAGTCATGGTCAAATAGAAATGGGGCAAATGGAAGCAGCTGAACTTTAAGAAATGACTTAATATGCTCGAGTCACCCTTGCAGGGCTTTTTCTTTTCCTCTGCACTTTCCTGCCCCTTCGAATTCCTGTATAGTTAAAATTCAATTTATACAATAGAGAACTACTCAGCTATAGGAAGGAAAACTTGAGGCTCTTAAAGGTAAATGGATACAACTTGAGATCATGCTCAGGGGTAAAAAGGTTCAGAATCACTTACATGAATAGCGGGTTGTCTTCCTAATTTAAAAACTAAAGGAGTTAGTGGGATACAAAATGTACAATGCACCCCGTGAAAGTGAAAGGGGAGGAATTGTCTAAAGAGGCAAGGCAGTGGCCATTGTTATTCTTGTATCATGATTTGAAATCTATATTGTTTTCATCGCTCTATTTAGTTTGGATTTATTCTGTTCCAGTTTGTCTACTTATATTAGATTTGATGGCATGGACAGCTATTCCAAAGATAGCAGAATATACTATGGTAACCATTTTTTATTTCCTATTAACTTAATTTGAAGCCCTGTATTGCTTTCACTGTCTTGTTTTGACTGATTTTATTTGAATCTGTTTTGTTTGATCACTGTCTTGTTTTGATTGATTTTATTCAAATCTGTTTTGTTTGATAGTATCAAGTCTGAGGGTATAGGCAACTACTATGAAGACAATAAGATTCACTATGATACCCATTCTGGTTTGACTGTTATCTTCTTTTGAAGTCCTATAATGTCTCCAATGTTTTGTTCTTATTGGTTTTGTTCTGTACTTTTTTGTTCAATTTTATTATGCCTCATGATATAGGCAATTCTTTTGAAGATAACAAGAGGCATTATGGTAACCACTGGTGATCACCTTGTATTTTGGTTTTAAGTCATGTACTATGTCCATCCTTTTGTTTTGGCTGAGTCCATTTTGTTTTGTCTCATTTGGTTTTATTCTCTTCAAAATAAAAAAAAAACACTCAATTAAAATAAATCACTGAATGGTTATGTAAGTAGGATCTAGTTGATGGTATAAAGAAGTGTACATTATAAAATAATTCAACTTTTCTATACATTTGAGATGTTGAAAATAATGTTGGGAAATAAATAATACAAAATTCACAAATGTGTGGCCTGTGGAACACATAACAGCACAGATATGATTTGCTTGACCACTTGGTGATATTTTTATAGCCTCATTTGTAAAATTTTAACAACAAATTTCACATACAAATCTGGACTTCTGGTTTTTCTAGACAAATCAGGAGACCAGATGACTCTGTGCCCACATTCTGTTACTGCTGGCCAAAGCTGAGTGATTGCTTTCAGTGGGGCCTGTTCTCTCCACGAGGTAGTCATTCCTCATTTATGTTACTCGATGAGCCAGCTTCTCAGTTGATGACATTGATCCAGAAAAAAAACTGGAAAAGGAGTGAGGGAAAAGTCATAAATGGGGCAGATGAAGTCCTTGCGAGGGTCCCGTGCACACATGCAGCTGAGCAGGAAAACTCAATCTTGCACCATTGTCTTTGTGTTGTGTGGTCGGGAACCAGAGCCTGTTTCTCAATTCTGATCCCAGCCCAAGATGCTCAGGACCAGTTGCCAGGTTAAGTGAGCAGATAGCTCCTAAGCAACGTGGCGTGACTATACTGGAAAGAAAATCTTGGTGCTGGCTGAGCCAGGCTGCATTTACTTTACAATGCTTTCACCTTCTTACCACAATCCCTCGGGGTGTTGAACAGACCCTGGCTCCTATCATGTTGTCACCAGCATTGTTTATCATAAAGCTTCCTCATCAGGTGTTAGGGAAAGAGGACCGTGCAGAACTCAGGTGTCAGAGAGCCTGATTGGACCTGTGCATCTCATGATGGGATAATCCCACCTCTTTTGTTATTCTTTTGGCATACAAGGCAGTTGTCAGTTAAAATACTTTGTCAGCAGGAAACAGATGCTTATCACAGGGTTTAATGTTTCCCCCTCTTATGCATTTTCCTAGCAGGGATCCGCACTTCATAGGGTGTGTGATGCCTTGGAGGACCGGTCCAGGTGGGTGAGAATGGTCAGGATGGACTCACGCCCTTCACCCTTGTGCCTTTTCTTCCCATACTTTCTATCAAACTCGAAATGCAATCCGTTTTCTCCCTGCCCAGTCCACACATGGCATGGCCCTTGTTTATCTTCCAGTCTTGTTTTGTTCCACTCTTCTCACTCTCTATTACACTCCTGCCACGTGGGCTCCTTTCTATTTCTTAAACACCCAAAGCCTGTCCCGCTCTTGGTTTCTGTGCTTGCTCCACTGGACCTTCTGCCTGGCCACTCTTGCCCCAGCTCTTGGTCTATCTGGCTCCTTCTCATCCTTTGGATCATGGACCAGCTCCTCCAGGCCTTTCCTGACCACCATCCCCTCTCTCTCATATTCTGTTACTGTGCAGTATCATTTTTCATTGTAGGTGTTATCCAAAATTATTTTAATTTACATGCAAATGTCTCAAGAGCACATTAGTGCAAGATCCACAAAAGTAAGGAGGATGTCTCTTTTTTACCATGGGATCCCCCGTACCTGGAGCAAATAATGTAATCAATGTATGCCAGCTGGATGCAGCAGCACACATCTGTAACCCAGCTACATGGGACACTGAGGCAGGAGTTGTGTAAGTTCAAGGCCAGTCTTGGCAATGTGGTGAGACTCAGTCTCAAACAGACAAACAAGTAACAAATAAAATAATCAATGGCTGTCCATACCCAGGAAGGTGAGGGAAGTCTCACAGTTATGAAACTGCTGACATTTGGTTGGCTTCTACGAAAAAATCTAGTCTATAGACATTTAAATCTCCCCTCGTTTGGTTCTGCCTTTAAGAAAAGCCTTTTCTGGTGTGATATATCTGGATGTCAGTATTAAAATAAATCTGACAGTAAGGAAGGCTAAAGTTTGATGGTTCAATTTGTTTCCTTGGATATTAATTTTATTAAATGGCCTTGACTGATGACACAAAAGGCAAGGTTGCCACCTAGTGTTAGCCATGTTGGTATGTGTGTGACATCAGCAGTACTGTTATTAAAACATGATGGGTCTACAGGAAACCAAACTTCAGTTCTTGCTATAATATTCAGACTAGAATTTCCCAAGAGAACATAATCCTCTGCAAACTATCCCTTATGGGGTTCCAAATGAATTCTTTCTATTCTCGTGCTCTTCTGCCAAAAGCTGAGATACAGTCTTCGTTAGCTACTAAAGAGAATCAAAACAAGCAGAGACCTGTCTAACTCAGTTTCGCAAAATAATGCATTCTCTAGACTGTGCTTTCTTAAATTCCATCTGCCCTCCTTTGTTTATTAAATAATTGGTTTTAAAAAGCACATTAGACACCTAGACTTAAATATTGCATGGTTTTTCTTATATGAGAAACCCAAAGTGTAAATAATGAGCAAAATAAAAGACAAGAGGAAGTAAGGAGATAGGTCTTTCTTAAAGGGGAAAGGAACCAAAAGATGGAAGGAAGCGGAGAGAGAGGAGGGATGGGGGTAAAAAAAGGAATTAGGATGTATAATGTACACAGACCAACTCCACACAAGGAATGGAAACATTATGTACTACAAACATGTACTAATAAAAACATGTAAATAGATTAAAAGTAATACCAGCAACCCACCATTTCAATTGCTTTTTGGTCTGGTTGCACAGGGCTTTTTTTCTCACGGGTTAGGAATGTGTAAAATAGACTCATAAGTGTTTGCAACTAAGCACAAGGTTAACCTATGCGGCAATATCCTGGTAGCTTTAGGCTGGGTAGTTTCCTTTCCTGAGCCATACTGAAGACTGGCAAGACAGAGGACCAAAGCCGTGAAAAATGACCACATGAGTGTGGCACCAAAGGGAACCATTTAATAAAATGCCTGGGTTCCGGGTTCCAGAGAGACCCCTCCGGGAAGCTGGTTTAGAGAAATGATGGAAAACACGGGGCGAGGTGAGCTGGTGCATGAGAATAACCATGGCAACTTAGCAGTCCATTTATTATTATTGTTATTATTTCACTTTCCTCAAGACTAAAAATAGATCAAGTGTAGTTCACTGCAAACAAGTCTAGCAATGGTTTGTAGCTCTTCTAACGCCTTTGTTGACATTTTATGACATAAAAGGGACAGCTGTTACCTTCTTGTTCTGACTCCCTTGTCTGTGCTCTGTATATTCCTTAACGCACACGGTATTCTACTTTTCCTTTAAAATATATTTTCTGACAGTAAGTAAGGAATAGTCAGATGAGAATCGGAAGCTGTGTTATTGCAGCAGGGTGACTTTAGATAACAGTAATGCGTCGCACATTTCAAGCACTTAGAAGAAAGAACTTTGAAAGTTTTTAGTATAAAGAAACAATAAATGTTAAAAAAGTTAAGGAGATAAATGTCTAACTTCATTTAAATGTTATACAATTTATACATGTATTAAAATGTAATGTGGTACCCCATTAATATGTACAATTTTTATCAGCTAAAAATCAATTTAAAAATAAAATATGAATCTTGATCATAGGTACAAAACAATAACTGAAACAGTACTGAAACAATACTGAAACCATAGCAGCAACTTGAAGAAAAAAATGGTTCCTGCTTTTTAGAGCCTTAGTTGCTATTTTATATAATCTAAAAGTATCTTCGTTTGGCTCCCTAGTAGCTGGTTCTCCCATTCTCCCTTCAAGGTTGTAAGTGACCCAATTTCATCCAAATAGATTGATGTCTTGTTTAAGTGAGGAGACTTTCATTCATCAGTCTGTTTGCTTGTAGCTAAGAAATCCTTACAGCCTTCCTAGCTGGGTTGGTAAACAAAATTCTACAGGTTCTCTACAAATATCAAAGGACATACATACAGGAGAAGTAATATGTACCATATTATTTTCTTTCTTTTCTTTTCTTTTTTTACTTTTCTTCTTTCTTTCTTTCTTTCTTTCTTTCTTTCTTTCTTTCTTTCTTTCTTTCCTTTCTTTCTCTTTTCTTTCTTTCTTTCTTTCTTTCTTTCTTTCTTTCTTTCTTTCTTTCTTTCTTTCTTTCTTTCTCTACTTTCTTTTTCTCCTATATTTCAACTGCACATAATCACCAGAAAGTTACAAGGAGTGGTCATAACTTCTGAATGTTAGGGACTGAGTTTTCTGTTAACCACTTAACCAGTATATCTGGAGTGCTAAGCACAGTGCCTGACATAGAATTGATATTAAACAGATATTGGTTGCCTAAATAAATTAACATGAGAAGAACCTTTTCAACAATTTAATGATGAAATTGGTAAGTCACAAACCAGTGAGCTCCTCAACACTGAAGAAATTTAAATAGACTTTCTCTCTTAGGATGACAGAAAAAAGAAAAAGATTCTTGTAAGGAGTAGGTAGTTTTCGACAAGCATTCTAGGTTTAGCTTTGTAATTCTACAACTATTCCCTACTTTTGAGTTTCAGTTGCACAAGTTATTTCATTCCATCTTTTCATTTTCAGTCTATTCTGTGTGTATCCTGAGAAGTAAAGTTTCTTTTCAGCAACATATAGTTGAACCTTTTTAAAAAAAAAAAAATCACAACCTTTTTATTGGAGAATTTAATCCATTTACATTTATGGTAATTATTGATATGTAAACCATTATGCAAATTATTTTCTAGTTATGTTGTAATTCTTTGCTTTCTCCCTTTCTTACAATTTTCTTTTATATTTGATTGACTTATTCTAGTCAATTTTGGTTCCTTGCTTATTATTTCTAGTTTGTACATCATAGATTTTCACTTTGTGGTTACCATGAGGCTTACAACAAATCCCTTTTGATTTCAACAAGCTATTTTTGATGCCCCATTTTATATATTTCTTTGTTGTCTGCTCAACATGTCATTATAGTTATTATTTTTAATTGTTTCGACATTTAGTCTTTATGCTAAACATTTAAATGACATATGCACCATGCTTACAAGTATCAGAGCATTTCTAATTTGTTCGTATAATTACTTTTAGTGAGTTTTATATCTTCCTATATGTTCTTCTTGCTCATGAAAGTCTTTTTTTCAGTTTGAAGAACTTTCTTTTACATTTCTTATAGAAAACTTTTGATGGAGACATATTTGCTCTTGTTTGTCTGGGAATGTCTTTATTTTTCCTTCGCTTTAAAAGTATAACTTTGCTGGGCACAATATGTTTAATTACCAGCTCCCCCACCCCCACCCCTTCAGTACTGTGAAAGACTCACCACTCTCTTCTGGCCTGTAAGGTTTCTGCTGAGAAGCTGGTTGTCAGGAAAACTGGGACATGCCTATCTTCTTTGTTTCTTTTCTCTTGTAGCTTTGAGAATCTTCCCTTTACCTTTTGTCTTTGAGGGCTTAGTTTTTTAATTTTTTATTTATTTGGTTCCAGAGCTCAAACTCGTGACCTCGCGCTTGCCACTGAACTAAGTTTTAAGATGTCTTGGTTGAGTTAAATTTCACTGGTGGTCTTTGAATTTCTGTGCCTGATTATCTTTGTGTTTGGAAATTTTTAAATTATTCTTTCTTTGAATAAATTTTGGCATTCTCAAGTCTTTCTTGACCTCAGTAAATAACATAAATATTTCCTCCTCTTCAGTTTTTCTTTCGCTCCTCCAGTTTTATATTCTCAAATAGTTTGTCCTTTTAATTCACTAATTCTTACTTCTGTTTGACTTACCCTGCCACTGATGCTTTGTGTTGCATTTTTAATTTTATTGAGTATAATTTTCACTTCTATAAATTCTTTTTAATTTTTAAAAATTGTTTCCATCTTTGTTTAGTTTCTCTGTTAGAATATTGAAACATTTCTCCATGTTCTTCAAGTTCATGGAGTTTCCTAAAAACAGCTCTTTAAAATTCTCTGTTTGAAAATTCTCCCATAGTGTTTACTCTGTTTGGTTGCTGGCATTTTATTAGGTGACACCATGTTTCCTGAAAGCTCTTGCTGCTCTTCACAAGAGACATTGTCTGAGAAATGCAAGATTTCAGCTTTTAAAATCTGGCTTTGTTTTTCCGTGTCTTTCAAGAAATTCTATGCAGGATGGTTATTTCCTCTGAGCCTATAGTTTTTTCCATTATTTCAGCACTGTGTGGTGCTCAGGTCCAGATTTGTTGAAAGTCTGCCATTGGTTTGTTGCCCCTGTTTAAATAGTACAGGGCCATTCAAGCCCAGCTTTGTCCCAAATCCACAGCTGGTATGTTCAGAACCAGGAATGTACCTAGAAAGAGATGTCTGTCTCTCTGGGGTTGGTGTAGGCCCAGATGTCTCATCGATCTTAACACACCTATGGTCATGCACTGTGGGACTCTATTGGTGTCTGGGCAGTCATTTTGGATGAATCAGCCTCAGGCTCAGACAACAGGTATGATAACATTGCCTGACACCCAGTAGGATCCACTGGATACATTCTGCAGAGACATCAAGAAGTTCTCTACCACCCACAGCCGTGAGCTGTGCATGGGACCCAAGCCAAGCCGATACTCTCCTCTTAATATCTGAATTTTTCTAGGCATGGTGGCACACACTTTGTGATCTCAGCTACTTGGGAGGTTGAGGCAAGAGCATCACAAATTCGAGGTCAGCCTAGTTATCATAGTGAGCTCCTTAGAAAAATAAATACATTGAAAAGAGAAAAATAAAGCTATTTTCTGGAGGGGAAAATCTGCAACTCTCCCTAGTATTCTGGCAGATCCTCAG
>PVJX010042551.1:0-14090 GCA_004027295.1 Dolichotis patagonum | reverse complement strand
ACATCCAAGATAATCTTTGCACCAAAGATTCATGATGTTGCACAATTTTATCCTTATAGTTTCACTCTCAAGTTGCCATTTTATTGCCTAATTAAAGATTTCACACCTGCTGTTTAGTAAGGGGAATGTCATGTTTCCTTGGTCAAAAAGGATGATGGCAGCCAGCATTGACCACCTGGCCTATCCCAGTGTCACCACCCCCATTCCATTTACTCTTTAGTCTGATATTTTTGTTAGTATTTGGGGCAAAGTCGTTGAATAAACACAACTCTTGCAGGTGTTGTTTGCAGAAATTGCCATTGGGTGGCAGTGACTCCCAGCCTACAGGAACCAATCAGTTATATTTGTTCAGCATTGCATGGTACAGACTTAGTTATCTGATATTGTCTAAAGATGAGTAAGTTTCTCTCAATTATAGTGATCAGGAAACCATTCAAAGTAACTCAACAAAGGTTAATACTGACATGAGTTTTGAGGGATGAGAAAAAGAGCAGAACTGTCAACTCCAGAATACAAAAGGAACATCAGGTGGCATCCATTGTTAGAAATGCTCCTCCAAGTCTCAGCCTGCTGCAAATATAGGTATCTAGGTAAGTCAAGAGAAGAAAGGGATTGCATTTAGAGAAAGGGAAAGAGGAAGGACTAAGAGGGGTATTTTTCCCTATGCTTGTGTTTGCCACATTTCATTACATTTTTCAACTCATAGGAATACTGATTCCTGACATAGTCTACTTCGTGTGATTGTACCATAAGGGATAAAGTAAGTGCCATATATTCCCTCTCTAATAAGGCAGGGATGAGAAAGGAGTGCAAGTCAGTAACAAGTTGCCCATTATTTGCAAAACAACCTTCCTGAAGAAAAGAGCCAATTGGACTGTCCCAGTATTAGAAAGTATTAGGAGGTATCTCAGTATTAGAGCTTTTAGGGGATGATGAGATGATGCTCCGTTTAACAGCTGTTTGCATAGTCGGTGTATGCATGCACATGTGTTTGTGAGGGAAGGAGGGAGGGAGAGGAGAGATAGATGAAAAGAGGGCAGACAGGGAGAAAGAGAGAAAGAGAATGAAAATAAAAACATCTTTGGAGCCAGACCACTTATATTGGAATCCTACCTGAATAGCCAATAAATTTGGGGGAAATTATGTAACCTTTGGAATTTCAGTTTCCTTATATTGAGGTAGATACCCTAGAATTCCAGTCTTTTGGGGTCATTGAAGAATTGAATATGACACTTTATGTGTCAAATCTTAACACTCATTTGGCAGATTGTAGATGCTCAGTCACATTGGTTTGCAAGAGATGAGCTCTTGAAGATGCTGCATAATTCAAAACTTGCATAATTCAAGGAAAATTTCCCCAGAGGAATAAATGTAAAGTAGAGTCTGTCATATTTCATGTTCTATGCATGCATTAAGAGCTTATTAGTATTTTTATATTGCCCCATTTTAAGTTCACATAACCTAAGTTCACATAAAACAGAACCTCATTGTAGTGAACCATCTTGTATATGATGAAACAATACCACCATAATCACTGTTATCAACAAAAACTTACAATGCACAACTCCATGGGTTATCTCTATAACAAGAATAAGAAAATTGAGTTTATTCATTAACTTTATCAAAATCACACAGCAAAAGAATGGTTGAGCTGCAATCCACATGTAATATATTTAATATGCCTTGGCTCCAAATTCTGTGCTTTTTTTCCCCCTTTGATTTAGTGAGCCCTGGGGAACTTCTCTCTTTGGGGCTGAAAATTTCCCTCTCTGGGGTTGGGTCAGGGGAATTACACACTGGCTGCGTTTTCACCAGATGACAACATCTGACGTAAAAGAGATAAGAGGGTACATGCTGTAGGATGGGTAAATAAGAAAAGAGCACCCTCAGAGATGCTATAATCAGAAATGCTGAAAGATGGCAGATAACCACAGTCTTCTTTATTTGCTTTCTCAGTCAGCAATCAGCGCTTCTTTACTTCCCAAACACATCTCATCCCAGCTTCAAATTTCATACTTAGGAGTAAGGAAGGAACTTCCACAAAAACCAGAAGCACAAATCACTACCTAATAATTACATACTTATTTGAAGTAGATACTTACCTGCAGGAGTCTGTTAGTAATTAAAAAGAAATCCTACAGCCTGTTAAATAAAATGACATAATAAATGTATAAACCTTTTGAAGAAATTAGTCATTATTTCTCAATAGGGAACTATACAAAATGCTTAAAAGTGAAATTCTAAGTGTAATAACATTTTGGTTGCATTTATTGAGCACATAGATTTCTAATATATCAGTTGCATATATCTGCTTTATATAGTTTAGATCAATTTAGTGTCTTGGTAAGAATCAGTCCTGTAGGACTACATAATCCAAGAGGAGGCATTGGGCTGTGATAGTGAACAGATGCCAGGGATCTGGGTTTTGGCTTTGCCACTAGTGGACGTTGCAAACCTGTATCCATCATTTCACCATTATGGGCCTCAGGCTCCTCCACTGGTGTACAAAAGGATTGCTATGATTAAGTCTAAGGATTGTGTTATTTTATGATTCTGAGATTCAGGGAAAAAAGTGATGAGAGAGGAAACTAGGTTGATAGCTGTACTGAGTCCCAATTTCCAGGTGATAAGCACTATGAGTCCCAGTAGAACCCTTCAAGCTCTCTATTCTGCATTCTTACCACTTTTGGTGTTATACAATGTGTATTCATTAAGTATCTCTGTATATCAGGCAAAACTTGCCTAATTGGTGAGCTCCTTGTGTAGAAACAAGTGGTATTGATGATAAAAAAATAAATAAATACATGTGTGATACCATATGTGTATCAAGTATACTGAGTTTACATTAAGAATCAATGGACAATTATGTAAATGATCAGTAACTTACTTTAAGCAATTGAATCTGTTTTTTACCAAAGAGATTTCTTTGGTAGTTTAGCAACTTTTTCAACATGTGTGCAAGGAACACTTCCAGAGGCAGCTGTAGAGATAGAACTTGATATATAGACATCCCAGATTTCCTGGTACACAGTGAGACAAGTCTGAAGAGAATTCTACAGTTTTTAGAGGATTCTCCAGAAGAATCAGTACCTAGTTTCTTTCCATGCTAAACAACTCCATAACACACTTTTTTTGCTTTTCTACTTTCCCTGTATGTACTCCACAATTGCTCTTGTCCTTTCTGAGATAACTGCCCAAGCAACCTATCTGAATCCAAAATACTAGTTATAGACTCTGCAAGTTGCTGAAACAACCTAAGCTTCAACCTAGGTCAAGGAAGTGTGATACAAAAACAATGGCTGCTGCATCGGGCACCATTTAGAACCAGGATGGCAAATCCTCCTAAAAATTCCTGTATTATTAACAGAAGTCCTCTATCAGATTGGTTAGCTGAATATCTATAAGAATAGAATGTTGATACAGTTAAAAAGTAGTGTTGAGCAAGTACCAAATCAATTTAGAATCTCTATGACCCATACAATATAAAACAGATCACTTCTTAGTTTGCTCTGCATAGCTAGTTTTAAATTTACAAGATTAGAATTGTATAACTGTGGTAGAAAATGATATTTTATATCTAATACTATGCAAGAATGTTTCAGCATATGCCAAACCTCCTTGGTCAGGGTAATAATGGGAGCACTTTATTTGCATAAATATCATATAAGTCATATGTTCTGTATTGAGTATGAAGCTCCTTAGGAAGTCTGAGTCATGGTTATATTTTAAGCCTATAAGGATGTAGATATTGTGAAGGTACAAGTTACTCCTATTGACAGGACATCAATTAAAAATATGAACAGCATCTAGGCATTGTTGTACATGCCTATAATCTCAATGCTCAGGAGGTTGAGGCAGGAGAATTGCCATGAGTTTGAGGCTAGCGTGGACCATATAGTGAGTTCATGGCTGGCCTGAACTGCATAATGAAACTCTGTCTCAAAATCAAAATGTTAACAGCAGCTGCAGTTGTGAGGAGAACCTTAAAAAGGAGGCCAGGCACTTCAAAAGCCAGAAAACGGTCAAGAAATCCAACATTATATTCAGATTAAATGAGGCAGCATTTACACATTGACCAGCCATGTCTCTAAGAGTTTAATTAAGTAATTTATAGATCTTTAGTCCACAGTCTAGATCTGCACATGGATATACAACTGAAAGTGTTGGCAGACAGCTAAGGGTTTCACTAGTGCCCTTATTCTCAGGTACAGAGAAGACTGAGTGGATGGTATGGGTCAGTCCCATCACTGGGGGACCTGCCTCAGTCGTTATAGACAACTTCCTCAAGGTCCTGCTCAACTTCCAGTCTGACATAAACCGCTTCTCCTACTTGGAGAACTCCAGATAGAAAAAAATAATTCATGTCTTCACATTCCCACTTTTGTCAGCCAGCATCCAACAACAGACCAAACCCCCACATAGAAATTACTTGACCTATTTTTGCTTGTTTTTCATTTTTTACATGCACGAGAGGAATGTATGTATATGTAAGGGTATATCAGTGTTAGTTATTGCTTTTCCTTCTGTGGTGTTTTATCTTATTTTTTTCATCTTCTCATACACTAAGAGTTGCTTCACAGGGGTTTCTAGCCTTATTCTGCTATTAGTTCATTACTTGGATTCAATATCCCCGTATCTACTCTTACTTTTCATTTATACACCTTTCCCTTTTCTTCCTTCATTCTTTTCTCTTTCATAATCTCTCATATGACCCCTCCCTTTTCCCTTTTTTTGTATGTAAGTACTATTATTGATCCTTTTGTATAGTTTGTTTCTTTTTCTGTAGCATATTTTATATTATATATTTCCTTTTCCTGGTTAGTGAAATAATAGAGAAAAATTTTGAAAGTTTTAAATTTTATTTTGACAAATGGCTGGTCCTGTAGCTGTTGATGTAATTGATTGTTATTCCATCCACACAAAGCAGTGCTAGGGTCAGAACCTAATACACTGAAAAGGATGATGAGGTGCATTGAACAGGCTGAGACATACCCACAGCAAAAGACACATGACAAAGAGAAACACACTTTATAAAATCATGCAATAGTGGTGGAGCTAATCATCTCAAGTTATCTGCAAACTTCAACACAAAAACAAAGGAATAATGAGAGAGCAAGAGTATAAACTAATTGTAAAAATTGATAACACTCCAAAACAAATCTCATAAATATTGAAGAGAATGAAATTGCAGTGAAACTATGTAAAAGTGGTTAGTTAAAATTATCAGTGAAATCACAGAACATACAAATGGGCAGCCAATTGAATGAATTATTAAAATGAATGAACTCGAAGATATAAATAAGCAGCTGGATTAAGCAAAGAAGTTAATACAGCTTATGAAACATGCCTTTAGTGATGAGAAGTTCTGAAAAAGAAACAAACAATTCATGGAAATGAAATCCAAACTTTGTCAAATAAAAATTCAATTCAAAGTCTCAGTATTAGACGAGATTAATCAGTAAAGAATATGAGGTTTCGAAGATAAGGTGGGTGTATTAGCATTTTTAGATGTTAATAGAGAAAGAAGAATTAGAAAAGATAAAATATTATGCAAGAACTCTTGGATAATTCTCGAAGAACAAATTTAAGACTCATCAAAGTTGAGAAGGGTGAGGAATTGTAAACTAATGATGTAGAAAACCTATTCAATTAAAGTGTGAACGATAGATAACCATACTACTAAGTTTTTGTTAGTTCATCAAACAGAATGTTTTGTACTGTCATTGTTTGATTGTCCACTTTTTATGCTTTGATTTTGTGACTGGAGCAGCTACTTCTAAGATAACAATATATAATTTATCAACTAATGACTTTTTACTGGTTTTTTGAAATTCTGTATTATTTCTACCCTTTTTTCTGTTTTGCTTTTTTTCTCTAAAAAAAAAAGAAAAAACCTTTTCACTGAAATGATAGCAGAAAATTTCCCAAATCTTGGAAGAAGGATGGATATTAAAGTATCAGAATTATTTAGAAACCCAAGAAAATATCTCTAGGAAAGAACCTTTCTGTGACAAATGATAATCTGCTAAAACTCAGACTAAAGAAAGAATATTAAAAAGCAGTATTAAAAGCAGTTTGGCAGAAACAAGACAAGTTAGAATAAGAAAGTTACAATAGTCAAATTACAATAGGAAACTCATAAGCATCTTTCTTTCTTTTCTTTTTTTTTCTTTTGTGTACCAGGGATCCAACTCATGATCTCATGCTTGCCAGGCAGGTGCTTATACCATGGAGCTAAATCCCTGACTTCATAAGCATATTTCTCAACAGAAATCTTAAAGGCCAGTGGGGCTTTGAATGATGCATTTCAAGCCCTGAAAAAATTATAACCAACCTAGATTATTGTGTCACATAAGGATATTTTTCAAAATCAAAGGAGAAATAAAGACCTTCAAAGATAAATATAAACAAAAGAAATTCATGCCTATCTAGCATTGAAAGTATTGAAGGGAATCCTAAATACAACAGATGACAGTCAGAACCATGGGACAAAATGGGAAAACTCATACAGAGAGCAGATAAATGAACAAAAGTCAAGAATGAATCAAGCACTAGGAAAACATCAAAATGACATAAATTAATACATACTTTAAATGACAACACAATATGGATGGTTTTAATTCTCTTATTAAATGACAGACTGGCATACTGGGTCAAATAACAAGAACCGTGTATATGTTTCTCGCAGTAAACGTACCTTACCTGCAGTGGTTGAAAGTGAAATGACAGAAAATGCTATTTCAAGAATAGGATTAGCTATACTTGTATTTGACAAAATAGACTGCAAACTAAAATTAGAAGAGACAAAGAAGGCCACTGTATACAGATAAATAGAACAATTCACTCAAGGGATAACAGTTATAAATGTCCATATACCACACATTGGCACACTTAATTTTATAAAACAAACCCTATTTGACATAAAAGATCATAAAAATCCCAGTAAAATCATAGTGGGTGACTTTAATGCCCTACATTCACAAGCAAGGCAACTAGAAAAGAATCAACAGAGAAATCTCAAAATTAAACTACACAACAGACCAACTGGACTAAATAGACATCTACAGAGTGTTCCATTCAACAACTGAGGAATACACTTTCTTTTGGCAGTTCACAGATCTTTCTCCAAAATAGACTCATAGACTCTTTTTTTGTACCAGGAATCAAACTCACAACCTCACACTTTGCCAGCAGGCACTGTGCTGCTGAGCTATATCCCTGGCCTTAGACCATATTTTAGACCATGAAGTAAATCTCAGTAAAAACAACAAAAAATGAAATCATTGTGTTAGATCACAGTGGAATGAAGTTAAAAATCAACAGGAAAATAAACTATATAAATACATGGAGATTAAAAATGCTTTTGAATGACCAGTGTGTCATTGAAGATATCAAGGAAGAAATTTAAAAATTTCTAGAGTTGAATGATAACTGAAGCAAATCATACCAGAGTCTGTATGACACAATGGAACAGTTAAAAGATGGAAGTCTATAGTTATTAATACCTACAGAAAAAAAGCAGAGTGATCACAAATTAATAATCTAATGTTTCATCTCAAGGTCATAGAAAAACAAGAAGAAACCAAACCCAAGTCTTGCACAAGAAGAGACTAGATCAAAGTGAAAGTTAATGAAATAAAGAGTAAAACAAATATACAAAGGATGGATGAATCAGAATTTGTTGTTTGAAAAGATAAGCAAAATTGGTAAGACCTTAGCCAAACTCACCAAAAGAGAGAGAAGATGCAAATTAATGCAATTAGAGATGAAAAGGCAACATTATAATATATGACTGAAATATGGAGGATTATTAGAAACTATTTTGAAAATTTATATTCCAACAAATTGATATATCTAGTGGAAAGGATACATTTCTAGATACATATGAACTACTTAAATTGAACTAAAATGATGTAAAGAATCTAAACAGATAAATGACAAGCAAAGAAATTGAAATACAGTTAAAATCTTTTCCAACCAAGAAAAGTTCAGGATCTGATATATTTACTGCTAAATTTTATCAGAATTTTAAAGAAGAACCAATAACAAAACTCTTCAAACTTTTCCATGTAGAAGAAAGGGAAGAAATGCCTTCAAAATATTTTAATGAAGCCAGAATTACACTAATACAAAAAAACAGATACTCAACAAAAAAGTAAAAGTACAGACCAAATTCTTGTTGAACTCATATGTAAAAATCATCAGCAAGATTCCTTCCAGCAGAATTTTACAACCCATTAAAAAGATCATATACCATGAGCAGGTTGATATGTCAGTAACACAGGATGAATCAACAGATATAAATCAACATAGGAAATACACCACATAAATGGAATGAAGTATAAAAATTATGATCATCTCAATAGATGCTGAAAAATCTTTAATAAGATTGAATGTCTCTTCATGATAAAACTCTGAAGAAAATAGGTAAAGAAGAATCTTCAAATGGATACGCATTTTATATGAGAAACCTATATCCAGCATCATACTGAATGGGGAAAAACAAAACATCTCCTCTCAAATCAAGAACAAGATAAAAATGTCCATTCTCACCACATCTATTGAATATAGTGGTTGAAATTTTAGCTAAGGTATTTGGGCAAATAAAAGAAACACACAAATGGAAGAAGTCAAATTTTCCCCATTTACAGGTGATATGACCTTTCACATGGAAGACCTTAAAAACTTTACCATAAGGTTCTTAGAGCTGATGAACAAATTCAGCATGGTGGCAGGACACAAAATCAATACACACAGGAGCTAAAAGGTGGTGGATCAATTAGCAGTAGAATACAAAGCCTCCCTGAGAGAAACAACTCAGATGCTGGAATAAAACATCCTGGAGAGGACCAGACAAAGGGAGATGGAACTACTCAATCCAAGAAGAAACTAAAGGGAAAAGAGCTGGTCAAATGAGCTGTCGCAGGGCTACCATTGGCACCCTCACTGGAGCTGCCAAACTCCTGGTCGGGTTGTGGCACCCTTGCTGCCAGAGCTGTGGTTGTGCTGAAGTAGGGGATCAGCGAGCCCAATGGAGAAAGGAGTCATTGTGGAGACCTGCGCTAACGTGGGGTGAGTGCTTGGAATAAGACCCTCCCATGGGAAAGGGGCGACCAACTGGACAACATGTTGGAATGGGGCAGGATGGACATGAACAAGGAGCAGCAATGACTTCAGTTGGTTGCTCCATACCCAGAGCAGATGGGTGGGATCTGCTTGGCCTGGGTCATACCCCTGACAGGTACCCAATAAGTCCTCCTGAACCTATTCGGTATGCACAGCACACACTAATATGGTGAAGGCTCCCACTGGTTGGCTGGCTCAGAGGGGAGGGGACAGCATACACCACCTTTGCTTACACCTCAATAACCAACAGCAAACTGGAGAGGGCAGTAATCCCTAGCCAGTGAGCTTCAGAACAACTATAACCAACAAGGAAAGGGGCTAGGACCTCCACTATACACCTATATGGAAGAAACCAAAAACATGACAATAGAAAGAAATAAGAAAAAGCCTCTAGCCCCCAACTCCCAGCCCCCATTCCCCAGCCCCCAGCGCCCAGCCCCCAGCCCCCAGCCCTGTAAATATTGATCCAGGAGAGCTAAATACAAAAGAGATTGAGGGCAGCAAACACACAATATCAGACATGGCATCAGAAGATATAAAGAGATATCTTCGTGACATCATTGATGAGCTCAAAACTGAAATATTAATTCTAGTAAAGCAAGATATAAGAAGATTAATAAAAGAAATGCTAAGCACCTCTCAATAAGACACACGCAAAACTCCATTAAAAGTTTAAAAACTGCCAGACAGAAACAAGAGATAGATTAATAAAACTTAAAGATATGTTTGCAATGTCTGATTGTGAAAGGAAAGATCTCTTAAAAATAACAAGGAAACAGGCAGTAACAATATAAAGGCTAGAAGATGACAAGAGGATCTATAACTTAAGAATAAAAAATGTGAGTGAAGAAGCAGGGGTAAATACAAAGGAAATACAAAGGCTATCCACAGAAATAATTAAGGAAAACTTCCCAAGCATAGGAAAAGGAAATGATATTCAGATGTATGAGGCATACAAAACTCTAGCCACCTACAACCAAAACAGAGCTACACCCAGACATATAATAATCAAGATCCCAGAAATTCAATATAAGAACAGAATATTAAAAGCCTCAGAGAAAAAAAAAACAGATCACCTATAAGGGAAAACCCATAAAAATCACGACAGACTTTTCAACACAGACCATCAAATCAAGAAGAGCTTGGAGTGAAGTATTCCAAGCCCTGAAAGAAAATAACCTCCAGCCCAGATTGATGTGCCCTGCAAAACTGTCTCTCAGGTTTGATGGAGAAACAAGATGCTTCTGTGACAAAGAGGAACTGGGGGAATTCATGATCACCAACCCAACCCTACAAAAAATACTGAAGGACATTCTAGACAGAGAGAAAAAAACACCAGGATTTCAGGAAGAGTGGCAGAGAGGCCTCAATGAATGGGGAAGACAGTGGAATGAAGAAAAGTAGACAATTAATGGAAGAAAAAATAGCATAGCAGAAATGAGGCAGAGAAGGTTGGCCATAATCTGTAACATAGATGGCCTTGACACACTAACAAAAAGAAACACAGGCAGAGTACATCAGGAGATAGAGTCCATCAAGATGCTCTGTATAGGAAATATAATTAACCTGAAAGAAGGTTTATGGACCAAAAATCAAATATGATAAAGCAATGCTCTATGTGAATAGGAACCAGAAAGAAAGAGGGGCAACTCAACCAGCAGCTGCAGATAGGTTGGAAAGACATGACACTTTTGTGCAGTAGAGAACTACTCAGCTATAATGAAGGAAAACCCTGAGGCTTTTGTAGGTAAAGGAATACAGCTTGAGATCAAGTCCAGGAGTGAGAAGGTTCAGAACCACTTAGGTAAATAGCAGGCTGCCCCTCCAATCTAAAAACTGAGGGAGTTGGTGGGACCCAAAATGAGCAGTGAACCCTGTAGGAGTAAAAGGGGAGGAATTTTCTAAAAAATGAAGTCAAAGGATATTGTTAATAGTGAATCAGGATTTAATACCCACATTACTCTCACCACTCTGTTCAGATGGATTATATTCTGTTCCAGTTTGTCTACATGTACTAGATTCAAGGGCACAGACAGCTATTCTGAAAATAGCAGGATATAGTATTGTAATCATCCTTAATTTCCTATTAACTTAATCTGAAGCCCTGTATAACTTACACTGTCTTAGTATGACTGATCTTATCTGAATCTAGTTTGTTAGATTATTGTTTTGTATTGACTGATTTTATTTGAATCTGTTATGATTGTTAGTATCAAGTCTGAGAGTATAGGCAACTACACTGAAGATAAACAGATTCCCTAGGATACCCACTCTGGTTTGATAATTACCTGCTTTTGAAGTCTTATAATGTCTCCAATGTTACATTTTATTCATATTGTTATGTTCTGCTATATTTAATGATACTATGCCTGATGATATAGACAATTCTATTGAAGATAACAAGAGACATCATAGTAACCATTGTAGATCACCTTAACTTGTGGTTTTATATGACTTTTTCATTTCATGTTTTTCAAGGAATTTGGTTTTTTTTGTCTTGCTTTGTTTTGTTTTTCCCTTTAATACAGAAAGGATAGATATACATGTAGAGACTCATGTGTGCATAGAACTTATAAACAAGTTATGAGAACTGATTATATAATGCATGATGAAATAAACAACTACTTTGAAGAAAAGAGACACTACAATACCCAGTGCTGATTTCGTAGTGTCACGATGTGAAATCCAGCAATACTATTATTCTTTGTTCAGAGTGATTTTAGTCTGTTTTGTTTTGTTTAATTTCAACATACATGACAGTATGGACCGCTATCTTGAAGAGAATGAGAGACATTATGGCAGCCATTGTTGATTTCCCTATTGTCTGGTCTTGAATACCTAAAATGCCTTCATCATCCTGTTTGGATCAGTTTTATACTATGTTGTTTTGTATGAATTCACTGTATGTGAAGATATGGACAACAATTTGGAAGAAAACAAGAGACAATACGATAGATAATGAAGTTCTCTGTTGTCTTGCTTTGAAATTTATGTCCCTTACATTGCTTTCTTATGTTCTGTTTTGTTGTGTTTAATTTTACCCTCTTTAAAATAAAAAAATCAATACACAAAAATCAATAGCTCTCATATACACCATAGTGAAGCTTCAAAGAAACAAATCAGTCAAAACAAAATAAGTCCACTTACAATAGTTTTAAAAAACCCTGGAAACTGACCAAAGCAAGCAGTTAAAAGACATTTTCAATGAAAATTATAGAAGACTGAAAAATAAAACTGAAAAAAACATTAGAAAATGGAAAGACTTCTGTAGTTCATGGATAAGGAAAAATAATACAATTGCATTGGCCCTATTATCAAAAGTTATTTGCACATTCAATGCAATCTCTATTAAAATGCAAACAACATTCTTCACAAAACTATAAAAAACCCCAGATTCCTATGAAATGACAAAAGAGAATAGCCAAAGCAATCCTGAGCAAAAAACAGCATTCCCTGATTTCAAATTATACTACAAAGCCATGCTAAGGAAAACAGACATGCACAACAATGAATATACATGGAAACAAACCTAAGGACTTCACCCATCTGATTTTTAACAAAGATGCCAAAAACATAGACTGGAGAAAGGACAACCTCTTTAAAAAATGCTTGGGGTAACTATGGAAATCAGTATGGAGAATTCTCAGACGATTAGGAGTGGAAGTTCCATTCAACCCAGCTACTCCCCTCCTGGGTATTTTCCCAGAGGAACTGAAAAGTTCATATCACAGTGATATATGTGCACCCATGTTCATAGCAGCACAATTTGTAATAGCTAAATCTTGGAAACAATCAAGATGCCCATCAACTGCCGAGTGGATGAAAAAGATGTGTTATTTTTATACAATGTAGTATTACTCAGCTATGAAGAAGGATGACCTTGAAGCCTTCATAGGTAAACGGAGACAACTTGAAACTATCCTCATTGAAGATGGCGGACTGGTAGGTAGCAGGAGAGAGACCCTCTCTGAGAGAGACAGCTCAAATGCCAGAATAAAGCACCCTGGAGAGACCCAAACAGAGAGAGATGGACTCTCACAACCCACAAAGAAACTAAAGTGCAAAAAACCGCTTGAATATGAGGTCCTGGGGCTACTATTAGTGAAGATAAGATCAGCGAGCATGGCACCCTCCTCGAGCCACCTGAATTCCTGCCCGACCTGAACAAGCGATCCAAGCCGAAGCAACTGGCTTGAGCAGCTGGAGCGTGGAGCTGAACAGCCCTGCGTGCAGCTCGCTGGGACCGCTTTGCACTCGACCCACCCAGAGGCACTGTGAATTACCACTGCAAACGCACTGAAGTCAGAGGTCGGGGAGCCCAGCAGTTCTCAGGGACATGGGGAGTGATGGGAATAAGACCCTCCCACAGGAAAGGGGAAACCGTTTGGATGACATGTTGGATTTGGGCAGGACAGCACTAACTCCATAGGAAGTGGCTTTAGCTGGTTGCTCCCCTTGCCGAGTGGATTGGTGGAATCTGCTTGGACTAGGCCGTGCCCCTGGCGGGGACCCAGTTACTTCCCTGAGATCAGTGCACACTGACGCAGTGAAGGCCTGTAAAGGTTGACTGGCCCAGAAGGGAGGAGCTAGCGCACACTGTCCATGGGTGAACTCTAATCTCTGATAACCTATTGAAGAGGGCTAAAGCTCCTAGCCTGCACCCTCTACAGGAGCCTTAACCAACAATAAAAGGGTCTGGGAATTACACTGTACACTTGTATGGAAGGAACCTAAAACATGATGAAAGGGAGAAATAAGAAAACACTCCCAGCCCCCAACCCTGAGAACATTGATCCAGGAGAGGTAAATACAAAAGAGATTGAGGGCAGCAAAAATGCAACATCAAACACAGCGTTAGCAGACATAAAAAGATATCTTCAGGACCTCATAAGTGGGACCAAAACTGAAATATTAATTCAAATTAAACAAGAGATATGTAGATTAATAAAAGAAGGGCTGGGCAC